>JAVJIF010028819.1:0-79854 GCA_038442645.1 Agave tequilana | reverse complement strand
GTACAATGCCCTTTTGATTGGGGATGCAACTCGCCAATGAGATTGGTGTTTAAAATCTCGAGGCATATGGTGACTCTAAACTTATCGTCAGCCAAGTTCGCGGGAGTACGAAGTCAGACATGAAGATCTAGTACCCTATTACAACGCAACTATCCACATGGCCGAGAAATTCACGAACTTTTACATTGACCATGTGCCACGCAAGCAAAATGCGCATGCAGATGCACTGGCGTCTCTCGCTGCCTCCTTAGCCCTTCCAGCTGGAGTAGTAGAGAAAATATTTGTTCACAGCCACGACTTGTATTGCCCGAGAATTGTTCTTGAGGACTACCAGGAGCCAAAGGGAGATTGTCAAGACAAAGAAGCTCTTGAGTCGTCAAACCGGTCCAGAGCTTAGAGACTGGCGATTCCCTTACATTGATTATGTCTTGTATGGCATCCTGCCTGAGGACACCAAAGAAGCGGCTACCATTAGAAGGAAAGCCCCCAAATTCTACTTTAATGCGATCACACGAACGTTGTATCGTCGATCGCATGATGGGATCTTGCTTCGCTGCCTATCGAAAAAGGCGGCACAGGAGGTATTGAAAGAAGCCCATGACGGTATATGTGGAGCCCGTCAACCTGACCCAAAACTTGCAAGTCGACTCCAAAGGTTGGGATATTATTGGCCTAAGATGATCGCTGACGCCATTACCTATGCCAAAAGATGTCACACCTGCCAAGTGCATGGTGATTTCATCCATCAAGCACCAGGGTACCTTCACTCTACGACCTCTACTTGGCCATTTGAGATGTGGGGGATGGATGTAGTTGGCCCTATCAGCCCACCATCATCAAAAGGACATCGGTTTATTTTAGCCATAACCAATTACTTCTCCAAATGGGCTGAGGCCATTCCTCTGAAGGAGGTAAAGTCATCTGGTGTGATCAAGTTCGTTAAACATCACGTCATTTACCGTTTTGGTATACCTCGGCGAATCGTCCATGACAATGGACCCCCAGTTCGTCAGTCAGGCTTTCCAGAGCTTCTGCGCTAAGTTCAAAATCTAGAGTGTGTCCTCAACAGCATACTACCCTGCGCTAATGGTCTCGCAGAAGCTTTCAACAAGACCATTGGCAAACTTCTCAAGAAATTCGTCTCCAAATGTCAGCGTGACTGGGACGACAAGCTAGGTGAATGCTTATGGGCCTATCGAACAACTGTTCGAACCCCAACTAAAGCCACGCCATTTTCTTTGGTATATGGGTGTGAAGTCGTGCTTCCACTGGAAATCCAAATTCCGTCTCTACGCGTCGCCTTGACAGCGGAGATGACAAATGAGGAGAAGCATCGACAGTGACTCCAAGAATTGGAGGCCTTAGATGATAAGCGTCTGCAGGCCCAACAACAAATCGAGCTCTACCAAGCCCGGATTACCAGAGCCTTCAACAAGAAAGTTAAGGCGCGAACTTTCAAGAAAGGTGACCTCGTCTTAGCCGTCAGAAGACCTATGGTGATGACACATAAGACAAAAGAAAATTTCAACCCAAATGGGAAGGACCATTTGTAGTTGAGTCAGTCTACTCAAATGGAGCATATCGCCTCATAACTTCAAATGGCGATACACTCATGATGCCGATCAATGGCAGATTCCTGAAGAAGTACTATCCTTAATAGTACTCTTCCGCTGATCAAGTTAAAATTACACCTCTAATCAAAGCTCCAGATCCAAGAAAAGTTTCTTTCCTTTATTAGGTCACATCACGGTAGATCGGTGACAAGCTAATCGGGCACTGACTGTACCATGATGCATGATGTAAATATTGATAAAGAAACGAAAGGCGAAACTTGGGTTTTAATATTGCTCTCTTCAGTAACGTCCGACGCCTCCGACGGCTAAGGACAGAGGAAAATGTTGGCTTCTAAGCCCAACATAAGTCTTCGATAACTCACTATGCTGAGGGGAATAGCATGGCTAGCCCAACTCAAACGGTAGTTGGTAAAGGCACCTCAAATCCGTTGATAGCTGAGGGTTTGCTAAAAATCCTAAGTGGGCTAGTTCCACTCTTTCCTTCAAAATTCCTTACCAATTCTCATACACAGAATGGTAGGTCTACAAAATACAATCATTGCTACGTTAACACTATACCTCTGGTAATGAAAATTTTCAATACTCCCTATCGAGTACAAACCTTACTTGTAATTTCTCATCAGTAGAATGACAGGTCCTCAAATTGCTCCTATCACGAGTCAATTTCTGTCAAGTTAATACCACACCTCTGACAAATTACTGTTAAGTTCAACATTATACTTCTAACAGTAATCAACTTGCTGCCAAGTTCAATATTATACCTCTGACAGTCATTTTCCTTCAGACTTCCATATCAAAGCTGAAATGAACGATGCTAAGTTTAACACCACAACTCTAGCGTCCAAGTCATTGCTAAGTTTAACAATACACTTAAGGCCATGACTTTCCCTCGAACTTCCTTGTCAAAGTCGAGATGACCAATGCCAAGTTCAATACACCTCTAGCATTACCCTCGCTGCCAAGTTAAACATCACACCTATGACAGTGACACTTTCAGTTTTTCCAAGTGAAGCTGTAACACTCTTGAGTCAAGTTAATATTACACCTCTGACTCACACCCTTGTCAAGTTAACATCACACTTCTGACAAGACTTAATTCAACCCGTTAAGTTAATATCATACCTCTAACGGTAAAGATTTTCCTAGATCCCCCGCGAATCTAGTCTCACTTGTTATTCTCATCAACAGAATAACAAGTCCACCTAAAAGCATTGTTAGGTTAATATTACACCATTAACATTGTTTTCATTAAATCCCCAGCTGGGTCTTAATCAAGTTAATCCCGAACCTCTGATAAAACTCATCCTCCCTGGGGGTACACATTCCACCTGTCACTCTCCTTTATAGATTGACAGGTCCACAAGAATTATCTTATTTTTGTCAAGTTAATATCACACCTCTGACAGCACAGTTGAATTTCCTGAAACAGGATTTTTCTACAATTTTGTCTCGTTAAGTTTGTTATCATCTTTTTAGCGAGCCGAAGATCTTTTACTTCTATTCGTCTGACTTTCAATACAAAAAGGGAGTTCAAGACAATAGAAGGAAACAAAACAAAAGTGTCGCTTTTATTTATATCCAACATATGAAAGTGATACAAGATGCTCTCTTATACAATAAGATTGAGTGTTACAATAAAAGAGTACAAAGAAGTCCCTCTCTCTCAAAGGTTGCACTCACTCCTTGAAGCTTCTCACCACTCCAAGTACAAGGTGTTTGGAAGGGCGCCAAAGAAGGGTTGAGCACTGTGATGACAATCGGAGGCTGATTACGTCACCATGCATGACGTAAACATCGAAGAAGCCCCTCGTTGACCAAGAACAATGGGTTTCTTGAGGTCGAAATGCAGCAGAACCTTCTGATCCCGCCTGACCAACTGATGTAGGCCATGATCCTTCGTTGATGAACATCTCTACCACCAGAAAGTCATCTAATGAATATGGACTTTTCATCGATGTCACTTCTGGGGTAAGATTGGTGATGGGAGGATTCGAGACCTTACAGGGACGTCCTCTTTCCAGTGACCTGCAAGAGGACCATACCCACCACCATATCCACTGCCATACCCACTGTGACCATGGCATGCCCGGAAGCATGACTGGTGCATCGTGTCCAATGAGGTCTCGGCGGATGTTAAATTCTCGTCTCCCATAAACAGGAGCCATAACATCTTCTCCAACGGTCGACCATCGAACAAGTTCGCTAGCCGAAATGTTCTCCCAAGGGCCCAGCGAATATGCGAAAGGATGATTGAGGCTACCTGCGAGAAGTAAAAACCAGGAGATTAGAATTCTAAAACAGAAAGATTGAAGAACAGACGCGGCCATGACTGTAAACTTCAGACGCGGGGATGACCCACGCAGCAAGTCAAAATTATGTTGTGGACTTCAAGTATACACAGACTTGGACGCGGTCTAATTTTTTAAAACCTGCGTCTAAAAATAAGACGCGAAGAGAATCAGACGCGAAAATTGCCACATCCTTGTTTAATAAACTGGGGTTGCTACATTCAAGTCTGAAGCCTTCGGCCTAAGTTAAAGTCCTTCTAAGTCAACAGCCTCAAACACGAGCTCTATATGTAAAGCTCGCAGTCCAGGTGTAAAGTCCATTACACTCGCGTCCTGGGGATTTGGAGTCAGAATTCAGACTCAATCAACTCGCACCTCATCAGGAAGTCTAAAAGGCGCAACTTCCAAATGATGGGCGCACCAATCAGACTTCAAGAGAAGGTCAAGGAGATGAATCTCTTCAAGGGACAGCAAAACTGAAACTCAGTCAGGACGAGTATTTCATGGCGGACAAGTAATTCCTACCCGCAGAATAACCCTTTAAAGGTTGAACTTTCTGCATCAAGGCGCGGACATAAAAGGTACTCAAAGAGATGCTTTTTGATCTTGAAATCACTTGACAGTGATAATCTTCTGGAGAGATTAAAGAAAAGCATGAAAGCTTTGGGTCGTCGTCGTCCATGGGGGCAAATCCCATTGAAGGAAGAAGATGAAGTCCTTGAAGGAAGAAGATGAAGTCCCTCAGAGCGTATGCTCTCAGGGAAAACAGTCTAAGTAATGGACTGTTAAGGGGGTGAGGCCTATTTATAGGCAATCCATAAAGCCAGTAATTAATGGCGCACTAATCAGAGCCATCGGCCTTAATTCTCGCACGAATGTCAAAGCCCAATGAAGGGCTGACGCGTGGATTGTCGCTTCGGGAAGCAGCGAAGACGCAGGCCTCCAACCGTCAACGCCGACTTGGCATTTAAAGACATTAACGTCTAAGCCCAATGAAGGGCTGACGCGTGGACTGCCGCTTCAGGAAACATCGGAGAACATGAGTCTCCAATCGTCAATGCCGATTTGACATTTAAAGATCTAACAAGATCTTTAAGACGAGCTGCATGTAACGCCTGGGAAGTTGCACCAAACGCAGGCCCAAGAGCCGCGTCCTGAAACTTGCATCCCTTTGTGAATTCGAAGGCGGCGTCCTTCTCATTCCTGTTAAGAGATTCATAACCGCGTCCCTGGGAGTGGTTCAGAGCCGCGTCCCCTCAGCAAATGGGGCCCATTCTGAGATCGCGCCTTGAAGTCACATAAAACTTGAAAGCTGCGTTCCTAGACTTGCGTCTTCAACATGGAAGGCCTATGTCATTTACAGGGATCTTGGAACTGCGTCTCCATTGCGAGACGACAAATGTGTTCTTATAATAAACTCAATATAATTTGAGTTTGCACCTTGTCAAGGGTCCAGAGACGCGTTTCTACTAAGACAGTGCTGCGTCCCCATCAATCAGCTGAATTCCATGCATAAGTCCTGAGGAGCTTAAGGACCGCGTCCTCACTGCATCCTGAACTCTGCATTCGGATAGAATTAAGGGCTGCATCTAGGGAGCCGCGTCCTTCCATAATCAAAGCCGCGTCTTTCGCGCAAGCTTGAACGGTCAGAGTCGCGTTTCCCAAGACCGCGTCTCCACTATAAATCAGAGCCGCGTTTCGCCCAAGAACTCAGCTCAGCCTGAGTTTATTATTCATGGTCAGTCAAGGATTACAATCAAAGACTGCGGTTAGGAAATTGAATTCATTTACAGTGAAACAATGAAGATGGAGTAAAATTCTGAAGACTTTTATTATTTGATCCAAAAATGATAAAAGTAATACAAACGCTCTCGACGAATAGAGTGTTCTTTTTACAAACAGAAAAAAAAGAAGGAAGGAGGCTAATAATCTTGATTCGCCAAAGAACGGATTTGTTCTCGGAGATGATACATCTCGTGCTGACGCGCTTTCTCAGCCTCCATAAGAGCCTAGACCTGCAACTCCTCCTCTGACAGAAATTTCCTCGCAGCTAGCTGTGCTTGAAGAGACTCCAGTTTGGAGGAATGAGCAGAAAGGTTCTCCTCAGCCTGTATCTTGGCAGTTTCCAGCTCCTCCAGCTTCTTCCTAGCAGCGGGAAGCTTCTGCTTATTTACCTCAATCAAGGCTTCTGCCTTGGCTATGGTAGCTCGAGCCGTGGCAATAACCTGTTCTACGCTCTGTATGACGATTTCAGATTCCCTTGAATCGCCAATCAGCTTTTGGTGGTTAGCCTGGAAATGCTGGAGATGGCGGGTCTATTCAGATATTTGTTCCTCCATCTCCTTTCGCTCATGTTCCTGAGCGGCAAGAAGCTTATTCAAGGTTGTCCGAGCCTCATCTATTGAGTCAGCATTTTCCAGGGACTTGAGCTCTTTCAGATCGCTTCCCAGCTGCTCCACCAGCATCAGGCATGCCCTAGCCTGTGAGGGACCCCCAGTATGACTAATGTTCTCGATCTGATTTTCGAGAAGTATTCGGGCAAACTCGAAAGAGCTACCCCAGAAAGAATGAGGTCAATACATGATCGCATGGAAGCAAAAAATTGCTGCACCATTTGACGTGCCAGCTCCTCCATGATGTCATTGGCTGGAGAGAACTCTGTTGATGTGCTCCCGGATCCCCTTTCCATTATAGGGCGAGAGATGGGAATCAATTCATCTTGCGCAGGAGTAAGGCCGACAACAGGCTCGTCAGGTACTGAGAGGGTCGCCGACACTTCCGGGGCGGTTATTGTTGTAGCAGCCTCCACGGTGACTGAAGTAATAGCAAACCTGACCTCTTCGGGTTCCTCGGTCGAGGTTTGAATTGTACTGCCTTCTGGATCAACGTTAGCCGCAAGATCCTCTACCTGAGCTCCCTCAGCACTCTCTGCAAATCACCAAAACGTCAACCATGACAATGAAAAGGAGGATATTCAATGCATCAGTATTCTCTTACCAAGCTGAGGATTCGAAGATGGAAAATTCCTGGGCAGATCTTGTAGGGTTGAGGCCTCCCCAACTTCGATAATTACCCTCTCTTGAGGCATTTCAGTAGTAGGAGCCTCAACGCCTTCCTGCTGGGCCAGCTCTTGTATCATTTTCTCGATATGGGAGGAAGTTGCAGCCTCACTGTCAACAGCCAGCCCTATAGCACAAAGTTAAAAGGAAACATCAGAACCTTTCCCTAGCTAAAGGAGAAGCCGGGTAAAAAAAAAAAGACAATGAGAGTACCTTCAGCAGCAGCGATTGTTGCTATTGGCGAAACCGTCACAGGGTCACACCCTTGCATCTCTTCCTCCGAAATATGTGAGAATTTACTCGGATCCGGAAGAGCGGGTTCATTGCCAAAATCGACTTCATCGCCCGAATAATATTCATACTCTCCGGACGATGAAGACGATAGTGCAACACAAGAGGCCTCGGCAATCGAGACCTTGCCACCAAGTACCCCAGTAGTAGGGCTGGGATCGACTACCCGCGAACTGGGCATCAATACAGTAGGAGACCCAGGCTGTTGCTCCTCATCCCTCCTCTCTTGAACTGAAGAAGACCCTGGCTGAGTTGAGACCCCTGGAATCTTAACATCATCCCTTCCCACCAGGTCAACCTCGAGTTGCTCCGCCTCTTCAGTTGTAGCGGGTTCATCTGCAAGCTCCCCTTCTTCTAAGATCATGGGGCCCCTGCTGCGTAGTCCACGAGGTTGAAGAAGGGGGATTTCTTCTTCCTCCTCTTCTTCCTCCCTCTGCTCCTCAACACCATAAGGGACGGCCTCGGACATTGAAGCTTCAGCCCCCAAGTCTCTCCTGGCCTTCTTCGGAGTAGGCTCAACTTTGGAAGCAGAGCCATGGGGACGTTTGGACACAGCCCGTCGACGCTTTTTAGCAGGCTGCTCCTTGAGTGCTGCTGCTCTCGGTTCCACCCCTATCTCCCCTCTTGCCTCTTTCTCAGCTGCCTGGTATTCATCCATGCCTCGCGCGCGTTTGTTGGACACCAATTTGTCCTCATAAGACGCTTTAATGCTCTTGATACATGAGTGATTTATTGAGTAATCAGGCATCTTGCTAGCTTGGAAATACCAAGTGCAGAAACTGAGGCTCGTGTAGCAGTTGGGCGTCTTGTGAGGCAAGCTGAAAATAGCTTTTGTCCCCCCAGCCACACTGTAATACCAGGCCCGAGCACCTTCAAACAAATTTCCGCTGAAGGAGAGTTTGGCATTGGGATTACCGACATACAGTTGATCATAACTGAATTGTCGGGCAAAACGGTTCGGCATATAGGGCTCGATTGTGCATGAGTTCCCTTGCCGAAAGATCAGATACCCGGGTCTGATATTAATCAGCCACCAGAAGACTCCTGATGGCAACCTTGTAAAGTCATCTGGTCCTACAAGGTCAGCAAATTTATCCCCATAAGATGCACCGGTAATCTCGGGGAAGCAGCGGTCGAGATGATAGTTCGAACTGTTCAGAATACTTTTCCGAACATAGAACATATAATAACAAGACCAGTTGGAGTTCTCCAGCTTCTGCACAAATGGGACAAACCCCTCGAATTAAGACAACGGCGTCATCAGTGAAGGGCAGTGCATAACGTACCAAGCCATCAGGTATGTGTATGGAAGCTCAATCCTGGGGTCAGGGGTCTTCACTCTTGGCCTCCCCTTCGAATCAACTTCTGGTCTACCTTGAGAGTCAACGATGGCCTCCACCTTGCACAGGCTTTGAACCAGAGCCCGTAACCCACTTTGGATTCCAGCTGCCATTGCTGGAAGGAGGGCGATAGACCTGCGATAGGCCAACAAGACCGCCGGGTACACCACATCGGCGACAATCACTTCATGCGGCAGTGTCGGCACTACGCAGCGCTTCAGCCACATCATGAGAAAGCCCGCCAGTAGCGCCCGGTCAGAAATGGGCGCCCGAGCTTGATGATGAAAACTTTCAAAAACCGTATCAGGTTTGAAAGTGTCTTCATTCGACTCCGTGGTGTAAGAACTCACAGAGGCGTCAATCCTCTCAGCGATTTCTTCGTCAGTACTAGGAGCCAGAATGGGCACTGAGTGGTCTTTTTCAGTTATACCATTAAACAGGTAGCTCGCCCAAGACATCTGTTTGACGCCCCTGGTCCTCCAGGAGGTTATTTGCCCGCAGATATGGAAGTGACACAATACTTCCCAGTAGGTCTCGTATATCTGAGGGCACTCCTTCTTCAAGAGATAAAGCTCTTCAGAAGTTGGAACATATTCTTCATAAGGGGCGTCTCCCATAACCAGCCCCGAAACTTCATATAGCTCATGGAGGGCGAGCCCCATCTCTCCGGCCGGAGTGAAGAATGTCCCCGTCAAAGGGTTATAGTGCTCTAGGATCCCATAGAAATTATGGGAACTTTGCAGGATGCCATACTGCACAGCCCTGACCGCATGATACAGCCCCACCTGTTCTAGCAGAGCTCCGAGTTCGACGAGGACAAATCCCACCATCTTGCCCCACCAGGACTTGTCGGAAGAATGGACCCACCCTAGCGGGCAGAAGTCAACGGGAAAATCACCCCTTACCTTCATGAATTGATTGATGAAGGTAGTGCCGAGCCGAGGGGTTTCCCCTATTGGGTACTCAGATCTGATCAATCCGGGAAATAAACTGAAAACCTCTTTCCCGTGACCACCAGAATGTATTCTTTTGGCGCCTAGTATACCAAGAGAGACACCGGAGGCAGATCGGGTAAGGTCCCATTCCATTGCACGGTGGACAGACATGTGCTGGAGATAGGATAGGGGATACATCCTCTCCATATTGGGAAGAAAGAATTTCCTATCCCCTATCTGGCGAAGCCACTTGTAATCGCCGTCATACAAGGCACTACCACCCTCGTCAATGTTGTCGCCAAAGAAGAAGACGGGTTTCTTTAACGGAGTACGCGAATCCGTCTCAAACACTCCGTCGGTGATAATTTCCCGGAAGGTCCTCATGCTGATCTTAGAGATCTTCTCTCTTCGCTCCTTCGACTTATCAGTAGTCACAGGAGCAGTCTTCTGCAACACGAAGGTTAGATTGTGGTCAGCACCGCCTACGTGCCCGAAGTGACACTTTTTGGATAGAGGGTTGGAGGAATATCGCACTGCAAAAGAGAATAACATTTGATCAGAAATCTGAAAGAAAATGATTAAGTGTTTGCAACTCAAACGCAGAAATGAACCCAGACGCGAAGATCATCAAAATCTGCGTCCAGATCCCAAGATCGCGAGGCTAGCATGGAGCCCGTGTTTTAAAAATCCAGAACTTATGAAAATTTCTAAGTATCAGACTCAGACGCAAGATTCATTAAGATCGGCGTCTGATCTCACAAAACATAAGAATTGTAAGGAATCTGCGCCGAATCCCTCGCACTTAGAAATATTCTAAGTATTGGATCCAAAACGCAAAGGCTCAATGGGGCCCTGTGTTCAACAAACAGGCACGGACTCAAGCAGATAAAAGATGCAGAGGTCATCAAACCTGCGTCCTGTTTATTGACTCAAGAACCGCGCCTGAAGATCAAACACGGGCATGAGCCCGCGTTGGTGGTTCACATTCAAAAGGGATTTAAGAGTTAAAAGAACTCTGTAAACCTCTTTAATGGCGGAAATCGAGTTTGATGGTTCTAAATACCTGAAATAGGGGATTCCTGTATGGAGGAACCACCCATTTGGGTCTCAGGAATGACCGCCTTTGAAGATGAAGCAGTATGCTTAACTTTTGGTGCCATTGCGACTGAGGAATCGGTGTTGGGGATGAAAGAAATGAGAAGAACAAAAGCTTCGAGTTTTCTTAACCCTAAGAGGTTCAAACGAAGAAGAAGAGTCTAATGATGACTCTTGAAAGACTGTCGCCTTTTATAGGCACAGTGATTCGCAGAGATACGCGGCGCTGGGCTCGACGCCTAATCTCTGCCTGACGCGTGGAAAGCGTATATAATGCAGCACGAAATTTGCGCGCCAAAAAGAAGATGTCCCCTCAATTCTACTGGACACGTGGCAACGCACTTACAGCACGGATTCACATTCAACAACTGCGTCTTCATCCAAAAAAAAAAACGCGTCCCTCCGAAGGTCGCGCCTTTTCAACTAGGCCAAAGCTGCGTCTACTCCACAGAGCGACAGCCGCGTCTTCATCCCAAAAGACGCATTCCTACAGAAGGTGCGTCTTTAAAGCAGCATAACCCCTGCGTTTGCAGGACTTGCATTCAGTCCTTGCTTCTGCAATTCAGTTCTACAGTACACTGGCACAAGCAGACGACTGTCCACCCCTGGTTTAAAGTACACTAACGACAAACTCAGAGCATCGGGGAGGTATAGACTGCGTATCTAGACACTCACCACGATCATTTTTGACGGTTTCAAAGAGTTCAACAGTACACTCACGAAGGCCATATTTCAAACAAGATCAAGCTCGGAGCATTGGCAGTCTAATCATGAGAAGTATGAATTCAACCAGAGTCCAAAGTATCTCGAAATCCGTCCCAGTTAACCGCGGAATATCGAAAACTTTGGAGGGGGTTCTGTAGGCTGTCTAAAAATTAATGAGGACAAGTCATCAAAAAGCAGAGTCTAAACTCCAGACGCAGGGCTAATCATAGCTATCACTGCAATACCAAGACACGAGGGTCAAAACCCGCGTCTCAGCATCACTGCGGCACCAAGGCCGAGGGTCGAAACCCGCGTCTCGGCATCACTACAGCACCAAGACGCGAGGGTCGAAACCCGCGTCTCAGCATCACTGTGGCACCAAGGCGCGAGGGTCGAAACCCGCGTCTCGGCATCACTACAGCACCAAGGCGCGAGGGTCAAAACCCGCATCTCGGCATCACTGCAGCACCAAGGCGCGAGGGTCGAAACCCACGTCTCAGTTGTAACTGCCCTTGTTATGGGGTCAATCACGACCCACATAACAAGGAAGTTAACCCCTATTATGGAGCATTTTTAGGGGGCACGTTCACCTCTGGAACCTCTATAAATAACCCCTCTTGCTATTGAGAAGGGGTTGGTTGGTTGATTAGATAATTCTTGGAGAGGAACTTGGCCCGTGAGCTATAGAAGCCCCGAGACTTCCACCCAAAAGAAAGAGAGTCTAGCTCTTCAAATAACTTGCTGCGTACAGGTTGAACTTGCTTATAATCTCTTGGAGATTCCTGGTCAACCGGAGCTGTGTCACTCCATCGACCATCCAAAGAGAAGATCCCCAAAAGTTCTTGACGTTCACCCAGTCAACGGAAAACAAGATTCACTTTTCATCGCCACCTGAAGAACCCAGCATTAAACAAAGGGGAGTTCAAGTCTCAACATCTTCCCTCTCTTGTAATGGAGTGTAAATCCATTGTATTCTTTCAATTGATTCAAGGAAATTTTACAAGGAACCTTATTCTCCCATCAAACAGCGGTCCGTCTGGTTTAGTGCTAGGAATATTAGACCATGGTACCGGGCATGCACGGTACCCTTTCAAAACACATGCACTACATTGGCTGGCAGTTACGCCAATGATAATTTTGTTTGATATGTGGGAAAATAGCTGTGGTATGGGACACAACTAAGTACTACATTAGTTAGGTTAATAATAACCAACCAGACTAGTGACATATGTTAGGTTACACATCTTGACATCAGTTGTTTGTTTATAATTGTATTAGTTGTCTTTTATCTGCAGACTTATTCATGTTATTTGATTGGAGTTTCATTTTGCATCATTTTATATCACATTACCATGCATTTTATTAATAAAAATAGGCTTTTTAATGGTTACCTCTCTTATTTTTCAGGTCCATTCTTTAATGGAGAAGAAGGCCCAAATCTTGAATTTTTCAAGGATTTAAAAGAGTTTTTAAGAGCCTAAATCAAGGAATCCCAATTCTATAATGAACCAGGGGATATTCTCATGGTTCTAGAAGTTCCAGCTGGGCACCTACACAGTAACAGAATGTCAGAGCAGTCGCAGGCGCAATGGCCTAGATTCCGCCGCGAAAACGCGGCGCAGCAAATCTGTATTCATTGATCAAGAGATTGATCCCACAGCTACGATTGATAGCGATTAGCTCCTGAGGCTTATATAAAGACCCCCAGGGCCTCTGCAGAGAGGGAGGAGAGGATAGCTATTATTTTAGGAGAGAGTTTAGGATTTCTCTAGGTTTCTCTTTAGTTGTATTTTTGTAATTTTCATTTCTCATTTTAGATCCCGCAAAGAGAGAGAGAGAGGGTGAGTGAGGCCTCTGCAATTAAAGAGTGACATTCAAATACAAAAGCTCAAGTTCTCCTTTCTCTAATTTTCTTGCTCTATTGCTATTTACTTTCAAGCTCTTTCTTTCCTTGCACTTATTTTACTATGTCTTCTGCCTTCCTTTTCTTTTCTATGGATAACTAATCTCCTAACATGACTAACTAACCTCTAACACATCTAACTACTAACTCTTGGGTGATGCTAACTCATATGACTCATTGGATGTTTACATTTCTAGTCTTGCATCTAACAAGTCTCTTAATTCCCCAATGAAGATGAGTATTGTTTCTAATCTTAGTGAAGGTTTTGTTATCACCTCCACATGATTCAAGTGTGCCTCATTTCGAGCCTTGTTTTTTAAACAAGAGCCTTGATAGAACATGAAGATGGGATCACTTTAGTATGCTAACACTTATTGTACTAGCTTCTTATTTCATGCAAGCTAACTATGGCTTTGATGATCTAATGAACCTTACATTCTTGTTAAGCATAACTAAATTATGATTACCTAAAGTCCCATTCTTGTGAACCTATTGGGAGCTGATGATACAAGGAGGCCACCTAATCAAGCTAAGATGAGAACATCTCCACAATATAGGACAAGTCATTGACTTGCCGAAGTAAGAAGGATAATTGTCAATGAATCTACATGAGGCATAAGTCACCCAAAGAGATTAGTAAGTTAGTAGTATAGAGTGTTAGTTATTCATAGTTTTCTTTCCATTAAATTATAACTCTTTTCTAAAACTTTCTTTTTCTTACAAGATCCATCCTTCTCTTTTTCCAACTTCGCCGTTTTCATTCCATTTTCCTCGCTTCCATTTTTCTTTTCTTAAACACTACAAAGATTCATCACTTTCTTTTTACTTTGTTTTGTTTTTCAATTCTTGAACAAAGAAGAACCTTCGTTTTCTTCTAAAAACTAAAACATAAAGAACTGTGAAAGCTTCCATCGCAAGCCATCCCTGCGGATACGACCCGTTATAGCTTTTGCTACAAATGGCAGTTCGAAGGAGCAAAGTAATTTTACATATATATTCAGAGTTTGAACATCAGTACAAGGATTTAAACGGTTAAACTCTGAACTCTAGCTCAATCTATTTCCTCCTTCCGAACAAAGTTTTGGCGTCGTTGCCGGGGAGGGCGACGGATTTTGTTAAGTTTTTGGAACTAAACGAATTTTTCTTCTCTGTTGCAGGTTACAGGTTATGGAAACAGGAAAACAATCATTGCAGTAACATATAAGTGATCTTGGGCCTCTGCTTTAGAAAGAAGAGACCAAGTACCCTCTGAATTGTCATGTTTTCTCGGCTCTAGTCAAGGATCCGCGACAAGGAAGAGTTGACTACTGACAGTTTTTGTTGTAGGGTTGCTTGCTTTGCAAAATCTGGCTTACTACAATATTTGTTTCTCGTATACCATCATCATGATCCTGCTAACAAATCAACGGTAAAAAGTTTGTTAAAAATTCAAAATTTGATTAGACGTTTGCATTCTAAGCACGTGTCTTTTCAATTCATTTACTTTACTGTCAAAGAGTGCTGGAGCAAGGTACGTGCGCATAGAATATAGAATAGGACTCATCTCTTGGTTGATTTAATAGCTTTGAGTGAATATTGTTTACATATTCTGTACACTTGCACAAATTGATTTTAAGGGCACCACCCCAATAACAAGATAAGATAGGGATTTCATCACCCTTTCTTAGCCCAAAACAACATTCTTAGTACTCACAATCCCAAGCTTAAAATAAAAATTGATAGATGTTTGCCCCTAGGGACATCCGGACTCGATAAGAGATTAGCTATGATTGGAACTTGTTGGCCCAAGGTTACAATCAACCGATTTTTGAGTTTTGATGATTACAAAACATATATAGTTATTTGTACTAATCATTTTTAGTGTTTAAGTGTTTTTCGGAGTTCTAAGGATTCATGAAGTGTTCTTCCCTAAAGGAAGGTTGTTTTGACTCAAGTTGGTTCATTTCGGGTTCAAGATTTCAAGTTATTCAAGATCGCATATGGAGAAGCCCACTTGAAGACCTTGTAGTCACCTAAGAACCTATGTAAGAGTTAGTTTGTTAAAGAATGAGGTTGTGTTTAGTTGGCTCAAGAAACACACATACTTTCCAAAATACGGTTTTTATTTTTGGTATTTGATTTTAGTTCATGCCTTGATTACTATACATGACTCAAAATTTTTATAAATTTTATATCCTATTTATATCATGTATACCTACCTTTACAACATGATACTTAGTCATATATCCTTACAAAATTATTTTAAAAATTTTCCAAAGTTCAAAAATTTTCCTATAAAAAAATCTGTTTCAGGCCTGTCGGTCGACCGGGCCGGTCGACCGGTTCATTCCAGGCCTGGCCGGTCGACCGGCCGGTCGACCGAGCCTTGAGGTCAGGGCGTGCATGTTTTGTGCACGTCTGTCGGTCGACCGACTGGAAGCAGCTTGCTCTCTGTTTTTGGTCGGTCGACCGAGTCAGTCGACCGACAATTCAAAGGGAAAATTTTCTTTGGCTGCCGGTCGACTGAGTCCAACGGCTACTTTGCCAATTGGACTGTCGGTCGACCGGGCCGGTCGACCGACAGCCGCCAGCTGCCATAATGGCTACTTTTTAGAGATTTCTCTCTTGGATTTGGTTGGGATTCGTGTGGCAGCTGGTTCTGAAATTTTGGGGGCTATTTTCTGACCTAATAAGCTAGTTGTAATCATGTTTTGATCTCCTCTAATTCCTATAAATAGAGGGGATTGGTCACTTGCAAATAACAAGAGAAATACCTAGTTTTCAAGTTTCCAAAAGAAAGAAAAATTTTCAAAAGCTCTCAATTCTCTTTGTGCATTCTTGGCTACTTATTTTCAGTTGTTTTTCAAGCAATTTTTCTTCACAACTGAGTTTGTTTTCTCACTATACTTCTTGAGACAAAATATCCTCCTCATTCTATAAGGAAGTTGTAAAGAGAAGTTTGTGATCCCTTGTTGATCACTTGGTACTTGTTCCTTCTTGTGTTGAGATCCCTCTTCGGTAGAGGATTGTAATTGGTGGAGCTCGGTACTCCGGTCTTCGGTAGACCTTTGTAATTCCTCGGTGGATATAGTGGAAACCCTTCACGGCGGTGAAGGCAGGAGTAGAGCGGTGGCTCGAACCTCAAAACAAATCCTTTGTGTTTGCGATTGTTTTTCTTATTGCTCTTCATTTCTAGCTTGTGATATTGCTCTTCATTTCTAACTTGAGATATATCTTGTGTGCACTTCATTATTGCATCCATTTCATTCCTTGCTAAATTGACGATCAATTCTCATACAACAAGATTGCAATACGTACCTCAAACTCTTATCTAGAGGAATCACGAGGAAGGAGTTCAGAGCCCTTCACCGGGTATTCGGCTTCTAGTCTTATTTTGGGCGATCGTTGCATCATATATTCATACTTGTTTAAAAAGATCATTAGATTAGCATTAACACCTATTCACCCCCCTCTAGGTGTTTTTTAATTGGTATCAGAGCTTTGGTCTCTAGGCTCTTGGCTTAACAACCTTAGAGAGATCCTTATTGCTAATCATAATATTCATATTTTATACTCATTCACTTAGTAAAAATGGTCGAAGGAATTAAGACCCCACCAAAGTTTGATGGCCTTAACTTTCCCATATAGAAGGTTAAGATGACCGTATTTTTGCAATCCCTAGGAAGCCAGGTTGCAAAGGCGGTGACCAAACTATTTAGTGTACCCACCGGTGATGAGGACACTTGGTCCGATATTGAGACAAAAGAGTTTGATGCTAATGCTAGGGCACACTATGCATTGCTTCAAGCCCTTAATGATGATGATATCTCTAGAGTTATCTATTGCAAATCTGCACATGAGATTTGGACTCACTTACTTGTCACTCATGAGGGAACTTCACAAGTTAAGAGGGCGAAAATTGACCTTCTTCGGTCCCAATATGAAAAATTTTCTATGCAAGAGAATGAAACCATAGATGATATGGTTACAAAATTTACAAAGATTACTAATGGACTTTCTTCTCTAGGTGACGTCATTGACAACGATCAAAGAGTAAGGAAGATCATCCGG
This sequence comes from Agave tequilana, assembly GCA_038442645.1. Classification (NCBI taxonomy): domain Eukaryota; kingdom Viridiplantae; phylum Streptophyta; class Magnoliopsida; order Asparagales; family Asparagaceae; genus Agave; species Agave tequilana. Next base: position 62,614 of record JAVJIF010028819.1, on the reverse strand, counting down.
GCTCTCCCTCAATCTTAGGAAGTCAAAGCCACTACCTTGAAGGAACTTAATGACAAGGAAGAGATGGAGCTTATAGGTCTCATTGGGAACCTCAAGACCCATGAGATGAAAAGAAAAGCAAGAGAAGAAATTGTTGGCCCATAAGGTTACACTCTCCATTTGTTTAGAGTTTTGATGATAACAAACCAAATAGGAGCTATATGGTACTAATTAGTTTGTTAAGATAAGTTTCAGGTTTGTACCATATTTGGAGGCCATTGCTTAGCTATTGCAAGAAATTCTAGGTTCATAAAGCAAAAAAGGCTTTTTGCACATCAAGGAAGGAACGTAGAAGAGAAGGCTCTAGCAAGGCATTGCATGGCTCAAGACTTCAAGATTGCTCAAGATAATTTATTAGATTTGTTTTTAGTTTAGAGTTTTATTAAAGAATAGTGAATAGGTTTGAAGCTCTATCACACACGTTTTTGCGCACATCTTGTTTCCAAAAATATTTCCTATAATATGTACAAAAATAGTTTGTATACAATCTTCAGCCTACAAACTCCTTTTTATCCATTATATATATATCTCTATTCAAAATTGTTTTGTTAAAAATAGATTTCTCCTCAAAATTCTGTTTTTGTTTTGGCTTTTGACCTGAGCCGGTCGACCGTCCGGGTCGGCCGACCCTGTGTCAGGTCAAGCCGGTCGACCGACCCAGTCGACCGAGGTTCTGGCAGCAGTGCGTATCCGTGTGCACGTTTCACGGTCGACCCGGCGGTCGACCGACACCTGCCTGACTGCAAGACCATTGCTCTCTGTATTTTTTCGGTCGACCGGACGGTCGACCGAGAGCCTGCAACGGCTCTTATTTTGTACTTTGGTCGACCGACCGGTCGACCGGAATAGCCGTTTGAACAGTAACGGCTATAATTTTAAGGCTAATTTATTTTGTCTTTTTCTCTCTAATAAGGGTTTAAATGTCATTTGCTGATCCTAATACCTTCTTATTAGCCTTAAGTGAGTTTTATCTTCTAACCCTAGCCCTCTACTATAAATAGGGGTGTTTAGGGAGAGATTGATCACAAGAAAAATTTGCAAAAGTTTCAAAAGATTAAGGCATTCAAAAGAGCTTGGTTTCTTGGTTTTGTGCTGAAATTCTCTCTCATTTTCTGAAGTGTTTTCAAGAACTCTCTGATTTCTTTTTCTTTTCTCCTTACACACAAAAGCTTCATTCCTACTCATTGTTCTCTAAGGACCTTTGTAAGGGAAGAGAATTTTGCAAGAAAGAGTTTGTGGTCTTTTGACTACTAAGAGATTGCTTGTACTTGAGATTGTGGAGTTGGGTACTCCGGTGAATTTGTAACATCTTTGTGATAGTGGAAGTGGTTGGAATCCTTCTGGGGAAGGCGGGGAAGTAGAGCTGGGTGCTCGAACCTCGATAACAATTCTCGGTGTTTGCGTTTGGTTTACTTGCACTTAATTCTTGCTTTACTTTCATTGCTCTTATTACTTGCTCTCTATCTTCATTGCAAGATTCATTTGTTTTCATTCATCTTGTCAATCATAGTCCCATACAACAAGGTTGCATTGCGCACCTCTAACTCATTTCAAGAGGAATCAGGAGGAAGGAGTTCAGAACCCTTTACGGGGTATTCGGCTCTTAGTCTTGTTTTGGGCGATTGTTGCATCATATTTTTAAATTGTGCATTGATTAGCATTATCACCTATTCACCCCCCCTCTAGGTGATTTTCAATTGGTATCAGAGCTTGGACTCTAGGTTTGGCTTAACATCCTTAGAGAGATCCTTAAAATTTGCTAATCAACATTTTCATTCCATCATTCATTCACTAGTAAACATGGCCGATAACATCAAAACCCCTCCTAAATTTGATGGACTAAATTTCCCTATTTGGAAGGTTAGGATGACTATCTTTTTGCAATCATTAGGTAGCTTAGTTGCAAAATCTTTGATCAAACCCTATGTTGCACCCGATAGTGATGAGAGCACATGGACCGACTTCACCTTTAGAGAATATGAGGCTAACTCCAAGGCCCAAAATTCCCTCTTAACCGCCTTGAATGAGGATGACCTTACACGGGTAATTCATTGCCAATCCGCCTATGAGATTTGGCAACATTTGTTGGTCACATACGAGGGGACTTCACAAGTTAAGAGAGCTAAGATAGATCTCTTAAGGTCCCAATATGAATCCTTTAAAATGATTGATGAAGAATCTATTGATTGTATGATTACTAGATTTACTAAAATCACCAATGCTCTTTCTTCTTTAGGTGATGATATCTCAAATGACCAAAAGGTGCGAAAAGTAATTCGGGCTCTTCCTTCATCTTGGGAGATAAAGGCCACCACCTTGAAAGAGTTGAACGACAAGGATGAGATGGACCTCATTAGTCTCATTGGGAACTTAAAAACCCATGAGATGGAAAAGAAAGCAAGAGAAGAGGCCGCTCCACTAAAGAAGAAATCCATAGCCTTCAAGTCTTCATCCACTCTTGAAGACGATGAAGAAAATGAAGAAGAAGATGAGGAGCTATCACTACTTGTTCGCAATGTGAAGAGAATATACCGGAGGAACAAGCTCAACTTCCGAAGGAAATTTGAAGGCAAAGAGGAGAGAAGAATTATATGCTACAATTGCCGAAAACCCGGACATATCATGGCCGATTGCCCGGAGTTCAAGAAGAAGATGACCTCCTCCTTCAAGCCAAAGAAACCGGAAGAAAAGAAAGCGTACAAGGCAACTTGGGATTCAGAAGCGAGTCCGAGGAAGAGGCGGATATAGCGAACATGTGTTTCATGGCGAACACACCAAAGGTAACCTCTCAACCTCTTGATGAAGAAGATGATGAATTAAGTAAAGAAGTTCTTGTGCATGCTTTTGTTGAACTCTCTGAAACCTATGATAATAAAAAGATTGAATGCTCTAAATTGGAAAAGGAAGTTGCTTTTCTTAAAAATCAACTTGCTATTGTTTCTAGAGAAAAAGATGAAATTTTTTCAAATCTCATTTCTACCCAAATGAATTTAGTGCTTACAAAGTTGCTTGTAAAGCAAAATTTCCTAAGATTGATGAAAAAGAAATTTCCTCTTTAAATACTAAAATTGTTGATTTTGAAAAAGTGTTGAAGGATTGTGCTTTTAACACTAAGAAACTTGAAGTTATGTTTTCAAAGAAGCACACCTCTCATGCTAAAGATTCACATGTTAAGATTCCTCATGCTCACACTATACATAACACTTCTCATGCTAAATCTTCTCATTCTCATGCTCACAAATCACACACTCACTATGCTTTTAAATATGGTAGAGTGTATAGGTGCACATATTATGGTAAGAATGGACATTTGGCTAAATTTTGTTATGACCAAGTAAATAGAACCAATAATCTTGTTTGGGTTAATGAAACTAACTCTTTAGGACCCAAGAAAATGTGGGTACCAAAATCAAGTCCTAAATTATTTGATGTAGGTACACACCAAGGCTCCAAGACGTAGGGAGCGGTGGTACCTTGATAGTGGTTGTTCAAGACACATGACATGGGACATCAATAACTTTACAACCCTATCAAGGTACGAGGAAGGTGGCTCCGTCACCTTCGAGGATGACTCCAAAGGCACTGTCATCGGTATAGGTAACATTCAAATTGGTGCATCTCCCATTATAGAAAATGTTGTACTTGTTGATGGTTTGAAGCATAATTTGCTTAGCATTAGTCAATTTTGTGACCGTGGACTTAAGGTTGTTTTTGATGATTCTTCTTGCAAAATCTTTGATGTTAAAACAAATAATTGTATTCTCACCGGTTTTCGTGATGATAATGTTTATATCATTGACATGCTTAATGTGGACTGTTCTACTAAATGCTTAAATACTTTTGATGAAAATTCTTAGCTTTAGCATAGAATATTAGGACATGCATCTTTTGACCATCTTTCTAGGATTAATTCAAAGGAATTGGTGAAGGGTATTCCTTGCTTGAAGTTTGAGAAAGACCGCATTTGTGGTGCGTGCCAACTTGGGAAACAAACCAGTTTTCCTTCAAACCAATCAAGGATATCATGTCAACTAGGCCTTTAGAATTAATTCATATGGATCTTTTTGGACCTACTAAAACTAAGAGCTTAAATGGTAGTAGATTTGTATTTGTTTTAGTTGATGATTTTTCCCGTTTCACTTGGGTTTTCTTCTTGGAACACAAAGATCAAACTTTTTCTCATTTTAAGATTTTTCGAAAAAGAGTTGAAAAAGAAAAGGGTTTTTCGATTTTGAGAATAAGGAGTGATAGAGGTGGTGAGTTTGTTAACCAACTCTTCATGACTTATTGTGATGAAAAGGAAATTAAGCATGAAATGTCATGTCCTAGAACTCCACAACAAAATGGAGTTGTAGAAAGGAAAAATAGAACACTTCAAGAGATGGCTAGGACAATGATAAGTGAGTATGACCTCCCTCAATATCTATGGGCCGAGGCCGTAAACACCGCATGCTATATATCAAATCGTATTTATTTATGTAAAAATTCTTCCAAAACATCTTTTGAAATGTATCATTCTAGAAAACCTAATGTTGCATATTTCAAAGTTTTTGGATGCAAGTGTTTTGTTTTGAACACTAAAGATAACTTGGGTAAATTTGATGCTAAGGCTTATGAAGCAATCTTTGTTGGATATTCTACAACTCGTAAAGCTTATAGAGTATTCAATAGATCTTCACTTACCATTGAAGAATCCATGCATGTTAAATTTGAAGAATCTAATGTGTTTGTTGAGAATGTTGTAGAGATTGAACCATTAGGTGATAACATGGAGAGACTATCCTTGAAGGACTCACCCGCTCAAGAAGAAAAGCTAGAATCAATTGGTGATGTTCAAGAGGATAAAGAGGAAAGCTCTCTACCGCTTCCTAAAGCTTGGAGATACGCTACAAATCATCCCAAGGAGCTCATCTTAGGTGATGCATCTAAAGGGGTAACAACTCGCTCCAAACTCCATGACCTATGTGGTAACTTTGCTTTCATTTCTCATTTTGAACCCAAAAGCATCCTCGAAGCCGAGGCGGACTCATATTGGTTGCTAGCCATGCAAGAGGAACTCAATCAATTTGAGCGCAACCAAGTTTGGCACCTTGTTCCGAGGCCCCACGATAGACCAATAATTGGTACTAAGTGGATCTTTAGGAATAAGATGGATGAGTCCGGAAATGTGATTAGGAATAAAGCTAGGTTAGTGGCCCAAGGTTACACTCAAGTTGAGGGAATTGACTTTGAGGAGACCTTTGCACCCGTAGCACGGCTTGAAGCCATACGGATGACACTAGCTTTTGCATCTTTCAAAAATTTTAAACTTTTTCAAATGGATGTGAAAAGTGCATTTTTGAATGGTTCTATAAATGAAGAAGTTTATGTTGAACAACCTCCCGGTTTTATTGATCATGTTCATCCTAATTTTATTTTTAAACTTGATAAAGCTTTGTATGGATTGAAACAAGCTCCAAGAGCTTGGTATGAAAGGCTTTCTAGTTTTCTCATTTCAAATGATTTTGTTAAAGGCAAAGTAGACACAACTCTATTCACTAAGCATGTTGATAATGACTTTTTAATTGTGCAAATTTATGTTGATGATATAATTTTTGGTTCTACTAATGAGTTTCTATGCAAGGAATTTGAAAAGGTTATGCAATGTGAATTTGAAATGTCTTCAATGGGTGAGCTTAATTTCTTTCTTGGACTCCAAATCAAGCAATTGCAAGATGGGAACTTCATATGCCAAGCCAAATACGCAAAGCAACTCGTAAAGAAGTTTGGACTTGAAGACTCTAAAGTTTGCAACACTCCCATGGCAACTACAACCAAGCTTGATAAGGATGACCAAGGTAAAAATGTTGATATTAAATTGTTTAGAAGCATGATAGGTAGTCTTTTATATTTGACGGCAAGTAGGCCGGACATCATGTTTAGTGTGTGTCTTTGTGCTAGATTTCAATCGTGTCCCAAAGAGTCCCATCTTATTGCGGTAAAACGCATTATTCGTTATATTAAGGGAACGATTGGAATGGGTCTATGGTATCCGAAAATCGGAGATTTCTCAATGACGAGTTATTCGGATGCCGACTATGCGGGTTGTAGAGTAGATAGAAAGAGTACTAGTGGGACATGTCAATTTCTTGATAATTGTCTTGTTTCATGGTCCTCTAGGAAACAAAATTCCGTAGCTCTCTCAACTGCCGAGGCGGAGTATGTTGCCGCGGGGGCTTGTTGTGCACAAGTCCTTTGGATGAAACATACTCTCATTGATTATGATTTGCATTATAACCATATAAAAATATTTTGTGATAATACTAGTACTATACATATGACAAAGAATGCAAATCAACATAGTAAGACCAAGCACATTGAGATTAGATATCACTTTCTTAGAGATCATTTTGAGAAAGGAGATATAGATATTGATTATATTTCTACGGATTTGTAACTAGCCGATATTTTCACTAAACCACTTGATTTTGCTAGATTTTCCTTCATTTGTGGTGAACTTAATGTTTGTGTTATTGAATAAAAATGTTTTCATAACCCTTTTTGATGTATGACAAAAAGGGGGAGAATGAGTTTTTATGATAGAATTATGAGTTCATATGGTTTTGGTTCCATATGAGTTTATACATGTTTAATTAGTTTTCATGATTTCTTGTTTTTGAGTTTAAGTGTCATATGGTTTTGGTTCCATATGAGTTTATACATGTTTAATTAGTTTTCATGATTTCTTGTTTTTGAGTTTAAGTGTTTTGCAAGCATATTTTGATTTTTAATCATATGGTTTTTGGTTTGATGGTTTTTGCTTGCACCTTACATTGTTTTTATGATAGCATAATTTGAGGGGGAGCTTACTCCTCCTCTATATTTTTGCTTATAGCCTATTTGTTTTGTCATCATCAAAAGGGGGAGATTGTTGGCCCATAAGGTTACACTCTCCATTTGTTTAGAGTTTTGATGATAACAAACCAAATAGGAGCTATATGGTACTAATTAGTTTGTTAAGATAAGTTTCAGTTTTGTACCATATTTGGAGGCCATTGCTTAGCTATTGCAAGAAATTCTAGGTTCATAAAGCAAAGAAGGCTTTTTGCACATCAAGAAGGAACATAGAAGAGAAGGCTCTAGCAAGGCATTGCATGGCTCAAGACTTCAAGATTGCTCAAGATAATTTATTAGATTTATTTTTAGTTTAGAGTTTTGTTAAAGAATAGTGAATAGGTTTGAAGCTCTATCACACACGTTTTTTTGCACATCTTGTTTCCAAAAATATTTCCTATAATATGTACAAAAATAGTTTGTATACAATCTTCAGCCTACAAACTCCTTTTTATCCATTATATATATCTCTATTCAAAATTGTTTTATTAAAAATAGATTTCTCCTCAAAATTCTGTTTTTGTTTTGGCTTTTGACCTGAGCCGGTCGACCGTCCGGGTCGGCCGACCCTGTGTCAGGTCAAGCCGGTCGACCGACCCAGTCGACCGAGGTTCTGGCAGCAGTGCGTATCCGTGTGCACGTTTCACGGTCGACCCGGCGGTCGACCGACACCTGCCTGACTACAAGACCATTGCTCTCTATATTTTTCGGTCGACCGGACGGTCGACCAAGAGCCTGCAACGTCTCTTATTTTTGTACTTCGGTCGACCGACCGGTCGACCGGAATAGCCGTTTGAACAGTAACGGCTATAATTTTAAGGCTGATTTATTTTGTCTTTTTCTCTCTAATAAGGGTTTAAATGTCATTTGTTGATCCTAATACCTTCTTATTAGCCTTAAGTGAGTTTTATCTTCTAACCCTAGCCCTCTACTATAAATAGGGGTGTTTAGGGAGAGATTGATCACAAGAAAAATTTGCAAAAGTTTCAAAAGATTAAGGCATTCAAAAGAGCTTGGTTTCTTGGTTTTGTGCTGAAATTCTCTCATTTTCTGAAGTGTTTTCAAGAACTCTTTGATTTCTTTTTCTTTTTTCCTTACACACAAGAGCTTCATTCCTACTCATTGTTCTCTAAGGACCTTTGTAAGGGAAGAGAATTTTGCAAGAAAGAGTTTGTGGTCTTTTGACTACTAAGAGATTGCTTGTATTTGAGATTGTGGAGTTGGGTACTCCGGTGAATTTGTAACATCTTTGTGATAGTGGAAGTGGTTGGAATCCTTCTGGGGAAGGCGGGGAAGTAGAGCTGGGTGCTCGAACCTCGATAACAATTCTCGGTGTTTGCGTTTGGTTTACTTGCACTTGATTCTTGCTTTACTTTCATTGCTCTTATTACTTGCTCTCTATCTTCATTGCAAGATTCATTTGTTTTCATTCATCTTGTCAATCATAGTCCCATACAACAAGGTTGCATTGCGCACCTCTAACTCATTTCAAGAGGAATCAGGAGGAAGGAGTTCAGAACCCTTTACGGGTATTCGGCTCTTAGTCTTGTTTTGGGCGATTGTTGCATCATATTTTTAAATTATGCATTGATTAGCATTATCACCTATTCACCCCCCCTCTAGGTGATTTCAGAAATGGCTCCCTCCAAGAAGAAAACTATTGTCTTCAAGAGTCATTTCACATACTCCGACGAAGATGATGAAGAAGAAGATGATGAAGAACTTTCACTTCTTGTTAAGAACGTTCGGAGAATGTATAACAAGGCAAAGTTCCAAAATAAAAGGAGATGGCAAGGTAAAGAAGAGAAGAAAATTATTTGCTTCAATTGCCAAAAGCCGGGTCATATTGTTGCGGAATGCCCGGATAAAGTCAAGCCCTCCACCTCCTAGAAGCCATACAAAAGAAAGCATTAAAGGCTACTTGGGATTCCGAGAGTGAATCCGAGGAGGAAGTCGACACCGCTAACATGTGCTTCATGGCAAATGAAAGCACAAGCAAGGTAACTCCCAATACTCCCATTGAATGTGAGCTATCCATGGATGAACTAGGAGAAGCTTTTGAAGAACTTTCACATAACTATGACTTTCTTAAAAAGAAATATTTGTAAATGAAAAAGGAAAATGAATCTCTAAATCATAAAGTTTTTACTCTTTCAAAAGAAAAGTATGAATTGCTTTCAACTCTTGTTTCTAAACAAAAAGACTTTGACAACTATAAAATATCTTGCAAAGGTAAATTTCCACAAATTGATGAAAATGAAATTTTCATGCTAAAAGAGAAAATTGATTCATTAGGAATAGTTTTGAAAAAATGTGAATTTGATAAGAATAGACTAGAGGCTATGTTTCCTATGAAACAAGTCCCTAAGAAACATTCACATGCTATTCATGCTCATGCTCATAGATCACAACCTTTACATCATGCCAAACACCCTAAACATGCCCACACTCCACACACACATCATGCATTCATGTATGGTAAAGTATTTTCATGCACATATTGTGACCGTAAAGGTCATTTAGTTAAGTTTTGCTATGATAGACTTAATGCATCGCATAATAATATTTGGGTTCAAAATACTAACTTTCAAGGACACAAGAAAATTTGGGTACCAAAGTCAACGAATTTGTTAAATGATGTAGGTACATTCCAAGGCCCAACGACGTAAAGGATTGTGGTATCTTGATAGTGGTTGCTCATGGCACATGACTTGGGATATCAACAACTTTGCAACCCAATCAAGATACCATGAAGGTGGCACCGTCACCTTCGGAGATGATGCCAAGGGAAAAATCATCAGTATTGGTAATGTTAAACTTGGTACATCCCCTTTAATAGAAAATGTTGTTTTAGTTGATGGCCTCAAGCATAATCTCTTGAGTGTTAGTCAATTTTGTGACAAAGGTTTTGATGTTGTTTTTGATAATTTAGCTTGTAGAGTTATTGATAGACAATCTAACACATGTATATTTTCCGGTTTTCGTGAATGCAATGTATACATGATTGACATGTCTAATATGTTTTGCAATGCTACATGTTTGAAAGCCCTCGATGATGACTCTTGGTTGTGGCATAGAAGATTAGGCCACATATCCTTTAACCACCTATCTAGATTAAACAACAAGGAAATGGTGAAAGGTATTCCTTGCTTGAACTTTGAAAAGGACCGCGTTTGCGACGCGTGCCAACTTGGGAAACAAACCAAGTCCTCTTTCAAGTCAATCAAGGATATCATGACATCACGTCCCTTGGAGTTGATCCATATGGATTTGTTTGGTCCTACTCAAACCAAAAGTCTAAGTGGGAATCATTTTGCTTTTGTTTTAGTTGATGATTTCTCGCGTTTTACTTGGGTTTTCTTTTTAGAACACAAAAATTAAGCCTTTTCATATTTTCAAGCCTTTAAGAAAAGAGTTGAAAAGAAAAAAGATTCTTCTATTTTAAGAATAAGGTGAATTCAATAACCTACCCTTTACCACTTTTTGTGAAGAACATGGAATTAAGTATGAACTATCTTGTCCTAGAACTCCACAACAAAATGGAGTCATTGAGAGAAAAAATCAGACATTACAAGAGATGGCTAGGACAATAATTAATGAATATGGTCTCCCTCATTATCTATGGGCCGAGGCCGTTAACACATCTTGCTATATATCAAATAGAGTTTTCTTATCAAAAATACTTCAAAAACATCTTTTGAGATCTATTTTTCTAGAAAGCCAAATGTTTCATATTTTAAGATTTTTGGTTGTAAATGTTTTGTTTTGAATACTAAAGATAATTTAAGAAAATTTGATGCAAAGTCTTATGAAGCAATTTTTGTTGGATATTCTAATACTAGTAAAGTTTATAGAGTCTTCAATAAGTCATCTTTGACTATTGAAGAATCTATACATGTAAAGTTTGAGGAATCTAATGTGTTTGTTAAGAATGTTGTAGAAATAGATTCTCTAAATGAAGACATGGAGAGAGCTACTTTGAAGGACTCACCTACTATTGAAGACATGCCAAAGGATGATGGAGGAAATGAAGTTCAAGAAAATGAGGCTCAAGGATATGAAAGTCAAGAAGTTGAAGTGGAGCTTACTCAACCACTTCCAAAAGATTGGAGATACAATCCACATCATCCCAAGGATCTTATTATAGGTGAAGTATCTAAAGGGGTAACTACTCGTTCTAAACTTCATGATTTTTGTGGACACTATGCTTTTATTTCTCACTTTGAACCAAAGAACATCCTCGAAGCCGAAGGCGACTCATATTGGTTGCTAGCCATGCAAGAGGAGCTCAATCAATTCGAGCGCAACCAAGTTTGGCACCTTGTTCCTAGGCCCCACGATAGACCAACAATTGGTACTAAGTGGATCTTTAAGAACAAGTTGGATGAGTAGGGAAATGTTATTAGGAATAAAGCTAGGTTAGTTACCCAAGGTTACACTCAAGTCGAAGGTATCGATTTTGAGGAAACTTTTGCACCCGTAGCACGGCTTGAAGCCATACGGATGACACTTACATTTGCTTCTTATAAAGATTTTAAGCTTTTTCAAATGGATGTAAAAAGTGCCTTATTAAATGGATTTATTGAAGAGGAGGTGTATGTTGAACAACCCCCCGGGTTTGTTGATCCTACACATCCGGATTTTGTTTTCAAACTTGACAAATCTCTTTATGGTTTAAAACAAGCCCCTAGGGCTTGGTATGAAAGACTTTCTTCTTTTCTAATTTCTAATGATTTTAAGAAAGGAAAAATAGATACTACTTTGTTTACAAAACATGTTGAAAATGATATTCTTATTGTTCAAATTTATGTGGATGATATCATATTTGGTTCTACTAATGAAAATCTTTGCCAAGCTTTTGAATCATGCATGAAGGAAGAATTCGAGATGTCTATGATGGGTGAGCTCAACTATTTCCTTGGTCTCCAAATCAAGCAAAAGAAGGATGTGATCTTCATCAATCAAGCCAAGTACACAAAGGAACTTATCAAGAGATTTGGGCTTGAAGGGGCTAAAACAAGCAAAACTCCCATGGCAACTACCACAAAGCTTGACAAGGATGAATAAGGTACAAGTGTAGACATTAAGCTTTATCGTAGCATGATTGGTAGCTTGTTGTATTTGACGGCTAGTAGGCCGGATATTATGTTTTGTGTATGTCTTTGTGCTCGATTTCAATCGTGTCCAAAAGAGTCCCATTTGATTGCCGTAAAACGCATTATTAGATACCTTAAGGGCACAATTGAAATGGGTTTGTGGTATCCGAAGACCGGACAATTTTCCATGACGAGTTTTTCGGTTGCCGACTATGCGGGTTGTAGAGTGGATAGGAAGAGTACAAGTGGAACATGTCAATTTCTTGGTAATTGTCTTGTTTCTTGGTCTTCCAAAAAGCAAAATTCGGTAACCCTCTCAACCGTCGAGGCGGAGTATGTTGCGGCCGGAGCTTGTTGTGCACAAGTTCTTTGGATGAAACATACTCTTCTTGACTATGATTTGCATTTTGACCATATTAAAATATTTTGTGATAATACTAGTACTATTCATATGACTAAAAATGCAAATCAACATAGTAAAACTAAGCACATTGACATTCGGTATCACTTTCTTCGAGATCATTATGAAAAAGGTGATATTGAAATTGAATATGTTTCTACCGATTTTCAACTTGCCGATATTTTTACAAAACCACTAGACTATGCTAGATTTTCCTTTATTTGTGGAGAATTGAATGTTTGTGTTATGGATTCATGAAGAACATTTTTTTTAACTATGCTTACCCTTTTTGATGTATGACAAAAAGGGGAGAAAAAGTTAGCTTATTTTGAGTTTGGAATTATGCATTTTGAGTTTTAATACTTTGGAGTTATGCATTTTGACTTTTGAGTTTTAACAAGTTAGTTTTGAGTTTTTGAGTTTTAAGTAATAACAAGTTAGTTTGGAATTATGCATTTTGAGTTTTAATACTTTGGAGTTATGCATTTTGACTTTTGAGTTATAACAAGTTAGTTATGAGTTTTTGAGTTTTAAGTAATAACAAGTTAGTTTGGAATTATGCATTTTGAGTTTGGAATTATGCATTTTGAGTTTTAATACTTTGGAGTTATGCATTTTGACTTTTGAGTTATAACAAGTTAGTTTTGAGTTTTTGAGTTTTAAGTAATAACAAGTTAGTTTTGAGTTTCGACTCTTTGAGTTTTGGTTTTTGAGTTAAGAATTTTGAGCAATGTGTTTTGTATTCCTATGTCTCTCTTTATGCCAAAATTCTTAGTTTCTATCTATTATGTATATAGCCATTCTTTTATACATATAGCCATTCATTTATACATAGCATAATTTGAGGGGGAGCTTCCAAGCTCTTTTCCATATTTTTTAAAATAACTCATATGTTTTGTCATCATCAAAATGGGGGAGATTGTTGGCCCAAGGTTACAGTCAACCGATTTTTAAGTTTTGATGATTACAAAATATATATAGTTATTTGTACTAATCAGTTTTAGTGTTTAAGTGTGTTTCAGGGTTCTAAGGATTCATGAAGTGTTCTTCCCTAAAGGAAGCTTGTTTTGACTAAAGTTGGTTCATTTCGGGTTCAAGATTTCAAGTTATTCAAGATCGCATATGGAGAAGCCCACTTGAAGACCTTGTAGTCACCTAAGAACCTATGTAAGAGTTAGTTTGTTAAAGAATGAGGTTGTGTTTAGTTGGCTCAAGAAAACACACACACTTTCCAAAATACGGTTTTATTTTTGGTATTTGATTTTAGTTCATGCCTTGATTACTATACATGACTCAAAATTTTTATAAATTTTATATCCTGTTTATATCATGTATACCTACCTTTATAACATGATACTTAGTCATATATCCTTACAAAATTATTTTAAAATTTTTCCAAAGTTCAAAAATTTTCCTATAAAAAATCTGTTTCAGGCCTGTCGGTCGACCGGGTCGGTCGACCGGTTCATTCCAGGCCTGGCCGGTCGACCGGGCTGGTCGACCGAGCCTTGAGGTCAGGACGTGCATGTTTTGTGCACGTCTGTCGGTCGACCGACCGGTCGACCGACTGGAAGCAGCTTGCTCTCTGTTTTTGGTCGGTCGACCGAGTCAGTCGACCGACAGTTCAAAGGGAAAATTTTCTTTGGCTGCCGGTCGACCGACCGGTCGTCCGAGTCCAACGGTTTCTTTGCCAATTGGACTGTCGGTCGACTGGGCTGGTCGACCGATAGCCGCCAGCTACCATAATGGCTACTTTTTAGAGATTTCTCTCTTGGATTTGGTTGGGATTCGTGTGGTAGCTGGTTCTGAAAATTTGGGGGCTATTTTCTGACCTAATAAGCTAGTTGTAATCATGTTTTGATCTCCTCTAATCCCTATAAATAGAGGGGATTGGTCACTTGCAAATAACAAGAGAAATACCTAGTTTTTAAGTTTCCAGAAGAAAGAAAAATTTTCAAAAGATCTCAATTCTCTTTGTGCATTCTTGGCTACTTATTTTCAGTTATTTTTCAAGCAATTTTTCTTCACAACTGAGTTTGTTTTCTCACTACACTTCTTGAGCCAAAATATCCTCCTCATTCTATAAGAAAGTTGTAAAGAGAGGTTTGTGATCCCTTGTTGATCACTTGGTACTTGTTCCTTCTTGTGTTGAGATCCCTCTTCGGTAGAGGATTGTAATTGGTGGAGTTCGGTACTCCGGTCTTCGGTAGACCTCTGTAATTCCTCGGTGGATATAGCGGAAACCCTTCACGGCGGTGAAGGCAGGGAGTAGAGCAGTGGCTCGAACCTCGAAACAAATCCTTTGTGTTTGCGATTGTTTTTCTTATTGCTCTTCATTTCTAGCTTGTGATATTGCTCTTCATTTCTAACTTGAGATATATCTTGTGTGCACTTCATTATTGCATCCATTTCATTCCTTGCTAAATTGACGATCAATTCTCATACAACAAGATTACAATACGCACCTCAAACTCTTATCTAGAGGAATCACGAGGAAGGAGTTCAGAGCCCTTCACCGGGTATTCGGCTTCTAGTCTTGTTTTGGGCGATTGTTGCATCATATATTCAAACTTGTTTAAAAAGATCATTAGATTAGTATTAACACCTATTCACCCCCCTCTAGGTGTTTTTCAGAACTTCTTTTGATTCATACTCCAGTCAAATCAGTGTCTAAGGTTGGGGATTAAGAGGTTAAGCATAATTAAGGCCCGTTGCTTACGTACGGATACCTCCCACCGTATTTTGCCCCTACCTGGCTAATTAGCTGTTGTCTGATTCAAGCAACAACCTTCCTCAGAGAATAGCCCAGTTAGGAGTCGTGTAGGTCCAGGGATCCTGGAAAGGTTGGTGATTATTTTTCTTTATTTTTGTTTTTTATTTTCCTTTTTTGATTGTTTGTTCGGTGAACGTTGTTTGTGTTGTACATGCAAGAGTGGTATCGGGATCGTATTTCATCAAGACTTGTTAGGAATACTACACTTGCACACACACCACTTCCTACTACAAATCTAATCATGGCGAATCATGTTTCACTACAAGACAAGTTTTACCCAATTCGGACTTCACTCCTTTCCTGCATTATACTAACTGAGGCTAATGGAAAAAACTTTGAGCTGAAGTCTCAGTTCATATACACACTCCCCAGGTTTTATGGCCTAAAGTCTGAGGGCGCGTATTTCTTCATTCGAGAGTTTGAAGAATGAGAGTTTGAAAAAGTATGTTTAATGATGAGAATTCCCAACTGGGGGAAGATGCTGTTAGATTGAGGTTCATTCCCTTTGCGTTTAAAAACATAGCCAAGAAGTGGCTATATAATCTGCCTGTTAGTTCTATTTCTTCATGGGATGACTTTGTTAAGGTCTTTCTTAAGAAATTCTATCCCATCCATAAGACTGCCCTCATCAGGAAGAACATAATGCAGTATAGACAAGAAACAAATGAACCATTCTGAAAGTATTTTGAACAGTTTAAGGATTTGTTAGCCCAATGTCCTTGTTACGGAATAGAGAAGTGCCGGCAGTGTCAAATTCTCTATGACAAATTAGATTACCTGACTAAGGCACTTTTTGAGACTATGTGTCAAGGAGAATTTTTGAAGAAAGATGAAGATCAGGGTTAGTACCTATATGAAGTTTTAGCCAAAAAAACCATTCAGTGGGAGTCTTGCCCTGAAAAGACTACCCCTACATCTTTCAGAACTTGTATGCATTCAATTAAGTCCTCCATAGCTACTGAGGTAAAAATCACACAATTGATGAGGAGACTAGAACCACTAGAGGTTAGGGAACCCAACTCAGTGAGCCAGGTCAACCCAACACAAGTGATCAATCCGGGTTGCACCTATTGTCATGCTCTCACCCACTTGTTTGAGGAGTGTCCTGTTTACCATGCTCAACAGATGTTTCCTAAAAACATGAATGCAACCTATGCAAGACCCAATTACAATCCTTACTCCAAGACGTACAACCCGGGATAGAGGAACCATCCAAAATTTTCATGGAATCAGTCTGGTCCTGAGCAGCCAAGCAACAACTTCCACACAAGTATGCTGCTCAAACACATCAACCTAATTTTCATTAGAGTCAACCAAATTTTCAATCGAATTACCAATATAACTTCCAGCCCATGTACCAACATCAGCAAAAGAATCATCCGGATAAAGATTTTAAAAGAATGATTAAAACCTTGTCCAAAAATCATGCCTCAATGATGAACAATCATAACCAAGGTATTAATAGGTTAGAGGTTCAAATAGGTCAATTGGCTAACTCACTAAATGAAAGACAAAAAGGAACACTGCCTAGTCAGCCATTGCCTAATCCCAAAAACCCCTTTCCTATTAATGAAACTGAGGATATAATTCCGAAACAATGCAACACTGTTCATATCTTGAGATCTGAAAAACAAGTTGACAATCAGGTTTCTAATCACCCTGTTTCCAACAATTTAGTGTCAAATTCTCCTGTGACTGTACCATAAGCTCCAAATGATCCATCCTCATCTTCAAGTTCTCAACCATCAACCTCCAAGTCCAATGATAAAAATAAATAGATGAGCAAACTTACAAGCCTATTGTGCCATTTCCTAATAGGCTAGCAAACAACAAGACTAATGCTCAAATGGAGAAGATTAGGGAAATGTTCAATCAAGTTCAGATCAATGTGCCCCTTCTTGATGCCATACAACAAGTCCCTTCATATGCAAAAGTTTTAAAAGATATGTGCACCAAAAAAAATAAACAAATGTCCCAAGAAGGTCTCCCTTGCATCTAACATAAGTAAGTTGTTAACCGGGCCTATTCCTATGAAATACAAAGACTCCGGGAGTCCAACCATTTCATGTATCATAGGACAAACCACAATAAATTAGGCACTACTTGATCTAGGAGCCAGTATCAATTTGCTTCCCTTTTCTGTGTATCAGCAATTCGGGCTGGGCGACCTCCGTCCAACCAGAGTTACTATACGATTAGCTGACCGATCTGTAAAAATTCCCAAAGGGGATATTACAGATGTCTTTATACGAGTTGGGGATTTCATTTACCCTATAGATTTCATCATTCCGGAGACATAACCCATGCAAAATCTGAAAGCTCAAATTCTGGTCATTCTAGGACGACCCTTCCTAGCCACTGCAAATGCTATCATAAATTGCAGGTGTAACACCCCGCTCCCAGAATACGTACTTAGTTGCGTATTCAGATTTTTTGATCATATTTTTTGATTTACTTCCTGTATTTGTTTTGTATTATGAATTATTTATATGATTATTTTGTCTTGGATTCGGATTCGTGAACTCGGAGTCAGCCTTAGTCTGAACCATGGACCTGATCCTAGTGTATTACTCGATTTAATTTTTTTTGGTATTCAGATTTAACCAATTTCAGTTTCAAACACTGTTTTCCAATATTTTAGAATTTTCATGATTTTTCAGATTTTTTCTGAATTATTTTTATAGAAACCCTAAAATCGGGATTAATCGGTATCGTTGGTTTATTCTTGGCTTTTTAATTTACAAATGGAGTCATATTTTTAGAAACTTCTTTCACATATTTTCTTAGAATAATATTTACTATTTTAATACATTTTTCAGAGATTTTCAGAATTTAACAGATTTCTGCCAGATTTGGTGTCGACCGATATCGGCGGTCGATTCCAAGATTTATAATTTGAAAATCATAAAGAATTTTTAAAAATGGATTTCACCATGAGTCGTAGAATAATATTCTTGATTTTTGAGAATTTTTGCGGGTCGTCCGAGATACTTGATTTTCGGACAATTCCGGTATTTTTCTGAAAGTTTTCCGCGTCTGCAACCAAGCCCGGGGAATCCGCCACTTTAATTATTTTCACTTTTTCTTCCAATCAAATAATTTATTTTTTCCTTTTCTTTTCATTTTCTTTTTTCTTTCCTTCCTTTCCCTTCCACCATATTCTAAAACATTCTCCATTCTTCCATTACCTTCTACACCTTTCTACCAAAATATCTCCTTCAAAATATCCCAAACCACTCAACTACCCTCTCCCATGACCATAGCCGGACAAGGTCCACCTCACCCTCTCCATTTTACAAAAGAACCCCTCCCTAAATCCTTTTTCATCTCCATCAAATCCAATTCCAAATATAAACATTTTCTTCTTCTTTACTTTTCATTTTCTCTCCATCAAAAACCCTAATCGCCACCAACTCTTCCTTCACCTCCTCAACAACCACAATAATTACAACTCCTCCAACCCTCTACCATCATCTTCTTCCTCCTCCATCTCCATTTAAACCACCACAAATTCTAAAACTCCACCAAATCTTAAACATCCTCTTTACCTTCTCTAATAATACCATCACCACTAAAACTCTCCACCAAACCACCACCCCACCATCAACTCCTAGGCTGGCCACCCTCATTTGCTAAGGGCCAGCCCCTCTTCTCTGGCAATACCTCCGGTGACCATTCCGGCAACTATTCCGATGACTATTCCGACGACAACTTCATACCTTAAAAACTCCATCACCACCACTTCAAATCACCCATTTTTCACCACCACCTCTATCTCCACTCTCTCCCTCACAACACCACCTTCATCATCCCTATTTCAATCTTCTACATCACCATTATCTTGACCTACTCCAATTTCCTTTCATTCTCATCCAACATCCAACTCCACCAAATTCCAAACCACCACCAACACCTTCCCCTTCACCTTCACCATCTCCTCTCTTTTATCATGGTCGGCCACCACCCGGACCTCCACTGTAGGGTGGCACACTACCCCTAGGCCTGCGGCCACCCAAGGGCCAAGCCCCTCTCCTTCGCTCGCTTTGTGTTTTTTCCTCTCCCGAAAATTCGGACGCGCATAGCTTTAAAAATTGGTGTTTTAGGCGAGTGACTTTCCTTGCCAAAAATGGACTTGTATTAAAATTAGTATTATGTTGTATTTAGTATCAGTCCGGTGTAATTGTACGGGTGTGTGTGTTGTATTCTGTGGACATGTCTTGACTTGAACCGGACTAATATATTGTGATGCTTGTAATAGGATAGAACAACTCGTGCGGGTATCCGGTACCGACTCTGGGTTTCTGCCCACTCCCGAGCTGGCTACCCAATAGTTCTAAGCCAGTACCCTTATGGGTTTCGTGGTAGCTACTGAGAGTGCGCTTAAACCCCGAGCGTACTTTGGTCCCAGGCTCTCTACTCAGCCTTCAGTCTTCACTACTCCACGGTAGTCTAGATATTATCATGCTTATCTGTATGCTCGTGTGGTACTAACATCGCAGGTACTCTTGTACTGACTCTGGGTTTCTGCCCACTCCTGAGATTGCTACCCAATAATTTCAGGACTGTACCCTTATGGGTTTCGTGGTTGCTACTGAGAGTGCGCTTAGACCCCGAGCGTACTTTAGCTTCCGGGCTCACACCCACTACCTCGAAAAAGAAGTACGCTTAGACCGTCAGGTCTTTTAGCTCCGCCTGGTAGGCGTGCTTAGCGATCAACGCTTTACCATTAGATTTGTCTAGGCGAGATGCTGTCGGATTTTCTACTCGCACTTTAAGCCGAGTCATTCCGGTAACCTTGCCAGGCGCTCTAGTGTTAAACACTGTTTGCTGACCGTACCTCCAGCCTGCTCAGCTCCACTTGATTGTGCTCAGCTATTACTCTATCACTTGCCATATACATGCTTGTTATGTGAACACTTGACATATACCTGTCTGTATCATTTAACAACTGATATGTTATCACCTGACACCCGACATGCTACTATTTGACACCTGCTCATGTTATATCACCTACCCCCTGTTATGATAAGACTTATCACTTATCACCTACCGGATCACTTGTCATTGTTATGTTAAAACCTGATAACCG
Organism: Agave tequilana; assembly: GCA_038442645.1. NCBI lineage: Eukaryota > Viridiplantae > Streptophyta > Magnoliopsida > Asparagales > Asparagaceae > Agave > Agave tequilana. Next base: position 42,344 of record JAVJIF010028819.1, on the reverse strand, counting down.
TTAAGATTAACTCTCTACTCATGATTATCACATTACAGGAATATAGTACCTGATCTCTTATTATGAGCTCCTGTTATGCTTGTTATGTACTTCTGTTTTGACTAGTTATGTTCTTATTCATTCCCATAATCTGCTAATTATGTTTAATAAGACATAAAAAGGACAACCTACACGGGTAATGGGAGGAAGTGATGGATGCCAGTATGATGCCTTGCTTATAGTAGTGGAATACTAAAACTGACGATTCATGTTTGGGGATTTCAGGCCCCCAGAAGATGCGCATTAGGGAGATTTCAGGCCCCCAATGGCTCTGTCCCGGGCGGACTAGAACTACTATAAGTATGAGCTATCAGTTCTTCATCAGCTTCTAATAATCAACCTCGACTTACTTATATATGGATGTATGTATGTTGAGATGTACACCAGGACACATACCTAGATATATAGGTCGGACGAGTAATAATAATAAAAGATGCCAACTATGTATCCGTGTATGCTTTGCCGAGCTTGCTTCCATCAGGTTTTACATCAGATTTCAAGTTTATGGCCATTATTATATATAGTTTTTCACCCTGCCTTTCCACTTGTGTTCTATTTCACCAGTTTTCTGCCCTTATCTTATTATACCATGAGTACTCCCTGCTTGATATTACTTGTTATCTCTGTACTGCTCCTGTATGCTTGTGCTTACAGCACGATTTTCAATGCATGTTTATGATCAGATTTATCGATACACATATGCTTATCTATGCACGCCACTTGGCATCCGCATCACCACTTGCTAGGGGGTTCTGACTCCCTTGAATCATCATGTCCAGGTCCTGGAGCTTGGAGCTAGGGGATTCTCCTGATTACTGATCAGAGTGGCATAACACCTGTAGCTCTTTCCTCCCAGCTTTTTCCTGATCAGATCTTAAGACTCCTCTTGTTGCTCGTGAGCACTTCATAGCCTATGACTATGTATATTTCATTGTAAATCATTTGGTGATGTAATATTCTTGTAATATCGTCTCACTTTTTGTGATAATTATATACTTGTATTTTTATGTTGGAATGTATAATGCACAACGTACTTCCGAACTTTAATTCTTGCATGTACTGATGCTTAGCGTATATACGTGAGGGTATTTCTAACCTGCGTATATACGTCGCAGTAACGTCTCTGTACCCGCAGGATCAGGACGTTACAGTAGGAATGGGTCTATGCGTCTGACTTTCGGTGATATGACGAAAGAGGTAAATGTTTTTCACCTGAAAAAATAACCTCGAGACTTGGATGACCAATCATTCAAAGTGAACTTGATTGAAGGACTCACAAGTGAACACGACTAGGAGATGAAATATGAGTCTGACAATGAATTCGATTTGGAGTCAGAAGACTTCAATCTTTATCAGATCATCGAATCCACGGAGGAGTGGCAACAAACGCAGCCCCGATCATTCCCTTGTAAGAAGAACAACCATCGATAGATCATACACCCTACACCCTCTTCAGAGCTGAAAGTTCTTCCTAGTCATCTCAAGTATCAATACTTGGGTGAAAAGGAAGCTTTCCCGTGATAATAGAGTCTCATCTTACGGAATAATAAGAAGAGGATCTTCTTGCTGTGTTAAGAAAAAACAAGAGGCCATTGTTGGACCATGGCTAATATAAAGGGAATCAGCCCATCCATTGTACAACACCAGATTCACCTAACAGAAGAGGCTAAGCCAAAACGTGATCCACAGCGTATAGTAAACCCAATCATGCAAGAAGCTGTCCATACTGACATTATGAAGTTGCTAGACAATGGGATCCTTTATCTCATATCTGATAGCCAATGGGTTAGCCCAGTCCACGCTATGCCCAAGAAGGCAGGCTTTACTGAGGTAGAAAATGACATGAAGGAATTAGTACAAACTCGTCTTCTAATGAAGATTAGAGTCTGTATTGATTATCGAAAACTGAACACTGCCACATGTAAAGACCACTTCCCTGTTCCGTTCATAGAGTAGATGCTCGAGAGATTGGTTGATACGAGTATTATTGTTTCCTGGATGGATATTCAGGATACAATCAAATTCCAGTTGCTCCCGAGGATCAAGAAAAAAATAACTTTCACCTATCCATTTAGAACGTTTGCATACAGACGAATGTCCTTTGGTTTATGCAACGCTCCTGCAACATTCCAATGTTGCATGCTTAGTCTCTTTTTGTACATGATAGAAAAATTTCTGGAAATATTTATGGATGATTTCTCTATATACGGCGATTCCTTTGACAAGTGCCTGCATTATCTGAAGCTGGTTTTACAAAGATTGCATGGAGAAAAACTTGACACTCAACTGGGAGAAGTGTCATTTCATGGTCAAGCAAGAAATTATCCTGGGCCACGAAATTTCAAGTAGAGGGGAGGTTGATAGATCTAAGGTGGAGGTGATAGCAAACTCCCTGAACCAAAAAGCCTAAAAGACATCAGATCGTTCCTAGGGCATGTTGGCTTCTACAGAAGATTTATTTAAAAGTTTAGCAAAATTGTTAGATCTCTAACTAATCTTTTAGGAAAAGATGTGCCCTTCAATTTTAATAAGGAATATCAACAAGCTTGGGAGGAGCTAAAACAAAGACTTGTCGGCACCAATAATATCAGCGCCTGATTAGACTAGTGTTAGTCTCTAAAACTGCATATTTCATACCACATCTTCATATTTATTTAATATTAAATTCTGCTAATAATTCCTCTCTTGTATGTTTCTAAGTCCATGTCATGAAATGAAGAAGAAGACCCTAAATCACCATTTAATTGGTGATTAAAGGCCTATAAAGATAGCAATTGACCTTGGAGGGTGATTCTGTCAAAACCAGGGCCCAAAACCAGAAACCAGGATATGCAGCCGACATGAGACTGACGCGACAGCGCACTGCAGGCTGCGCTCCGCGTGCCGCGCCAGTACAGCCACGAAAATGCGGCCGCCAGCATTTTGGGCCAGAGGTTGTCCCCCCGCCCCCTTCCCCTGGTGCCTATAAATACCCCCTTTGGGGGTTCTTCAGGGAGATATCCAGAGAGTAGTGTAGTTTTCTTTTCATGTTGTAGATTACGATAGTTTATTTTAGTTCTTCTTCTTCCTTCTCTTTGTATTTTTTATTTCTTTTAGATCTTGTAATAGGAGAGAGAGTGGTATATGGTTGGGAAGCAAGAGTGCTTGTAATAGAGGGTGACAAGCTATGAAAGGTTCTCTCTTAACTCTCTTTGTTTTCTCTCTAACTCCTTTTACATGTTTAATTAATTTTCTCTCATGGCACCTAACTACTAACCACTAACTTGCTAACTTCTTACTTGATAATTCACATGAATCTATTAGCCTCTACTTGCAAGAGCCATTGATGGCTCATGATGATGGATTCTAACACTCTAACATCCTAACTCTCTAACAAGCTAACATTACCTTACTCTATACTTACTCTTGTTTAGTTTTGGTGGTTTAAGTGTAGATTGCACTTGCTTAGTTTGCATGTGAAAACTATCGTTTGGGTCATGCTTTGAAACACTCTTGAACTAAGGACTAGTGATGGCCAAGGATACATGTGAGGCAACTATCACTAAGAGGTTAACATAGTTAGTGGAGCTATTTGTAGTTAGTAGCCATGAGTTTTCTTTCTTTTTTACTTTGTTTCAGAAATACTATCAAAAACACAAATATATTATTTTCTATGTTTCCCACTTCTTTGTGTTTCATCGTACTTCTCTTTTCATTTTTTATTTTCTTTTCTTTTCATTGAAGAACTTTTAACATACATGTGAACATACCGTGTAAAGCTTCTATCGCTTCCCGTCCCTGTGGATTCGACTCGTTTAGCCTTTATGCTATAATGGAAGTATCGAGGAAGCCAAAACACGCATTTTTAACTCTTGATTTCAAAACATACACCTTTTGTGTACGGTTTTCCCTCGATCAAATTTTGGCGTCGTTGCTGGGGATGAGAACGGTTTGATTTCACATTTTTGTTAACTTTTCTTCTTTGTTTTTTTGTGTGCAGGTCAAATTTTTAGCATTGCAGAACACTTGCCTTTGTGTGGTTGGGTAAATTTTTGTACATTATTATATTATGTTGCTAATTTATATCACCTATACACTATAATAATTTAAGAACTAAATACTATAATTGAATGTTTTAAAACAGTTTAGACATTTGCATCTAGGCACGTGTCAAATTTAATTCCAAAATACTGTATTTTGTTCTTGTGTTGTTGTGATCTTAACGGAGGTGTATATATTGCATAGCATATAGTTAGGACAAACACGTGGGTGATTTACTCTCTTTGTGTGTTCATTCTTATCTATATTGTACACTTGCACGAATTGAACTTAAGGGCAAAACCTAATACAACATAAGGTGGGAAAGTCATTACCCTCCCTTAGCCCAAAAATCACCTCCCCACTCACACAACCCAAGCCTAAATAAAACTTGCTAGACATTGGCCCCTAGGGACATCTCAGACTCATTTAAGAGATTAACTTAAGGGGAAAGTTGTTAGAAGTTGAGTCTTATCAAATCGGTGTTTAAGGTTGGGGATTGAGAGGCGAAATCTCGAAGAACTGTAGTTTGGCATAATTAGGCCCGTTACTCCGGCACGGATACCTCCAACTGATCTTGCCCCTACCTGGCCGATTAACTCATGGTCAGATTCTGACAATGTACCCCCGTGGACAGTCTAACCAGTTAGGAGTCGTCTAGGTCTAAGTCAATCCTAGCACATGCTTGTTTTCTTTTTCTTTATTTGTTCGTTTGTTTGTTTGTTTTTCTTTCTTGTATACTGTGATATGGATTTCAACAACAACAATTTTTTCAATCCTAATATGAATCCATATTTCACCCCGACCTCATTTGACATGGATAACTTCAACCCGGATATATACAATATGAACCAATCATATAGGCCGGATTGGGATTATTCGACTCAATATGACCCATACCCCCAATCTTATGATCATAATTTTCAAAATAATTTCAACTCTTCACAGAGTCAATGGAGATTCACCTCCCCCGAGTCAAATTTTCAACCACATTGTCCACAATTTTCGTAATATTCATTCCCCGATTTTGATTCATATAATCCTTTTCCTATTCCACCAACCAAGAAAAATTCAATTTGGAAAAGAGTATAGAAGCCATGCTTGAGTCCCAATAACAAATTTAAAATTTACTCAATTCACAATCCTTCCCAAATCAAACTCCATATACTCCTTTTCTAGAACATCAAATTGAAGAAGAATCTGAGCTAGAAAAGCATTTGGAAGTCTTTTATGAAACAGTGCAACGATTTCAAAATATGTTGGACTCATCATCTCAACCAAATTTTCAAGAGTCCTACTCATCTTTTCCAGTCTCACCAATTCAAAATGAACAACCATCAATACTGCGCTGATCAGATCATTAGAAGGTGTCTTCCTGAGGATGAACATAAAAGCGTTTTGACATTTTGTCACGAGTTAGCTTGTGGTGGACACTTTGGTCCACGAAAGACTGCCGAGAAAGTCCTTTAGAGTAGTTTCTACTGGCGCACTCTCTTAAAGAATGCTCATACTTCTTGCAAACTCTGTGCCAAATGTCAGATGATGGGTTGAGTTACACGCAAAGACATGATGCCCCTTACACCAATATTTGTGGGGCATTGATTTCATGGGACCCTTTCCTATGTCTTACGGTAACCTATTCATTTTGGTAGCTGTACACTATGTTTCTAAGTAGGCTGAAGCTATTCCAATCAAAACAAATGACAACCAAGTTGTCATCAAATTATTAAGAGAAAACATCATTTCGCGCTTCGGAGTCCCCCGTGCGATAATCAGTGATAACGGGAGTCATTTCTGCAACCGGGCTTTTGAAGCCCTAATACGGAAATACTCCATTTCTCATAAATTGTCCCGGCTTACCACCCTCAGACAAATGGGCAAGTGGAAGTTACAAATGACAAATAAAACTCATATTGGAGAAAATCATAAGACAGAATCGTAAGGACTGGCCTATCAAACTTGTTGATGCTTTATGGGCTTATCAGATCGCCTACAAGACTGTCCTCGGTATGTCTCCATATCGAGTTATATTTGGAAACCATGCCATTTTCCCGTGGAGCTTGAGCACCGTGCGTTATGGGCGATTAAACAGCTAAACTTTGACCTAAAAAAAGCCGGTGACTTAAGGAAGTTACAGATTTCTGAGCTGGAAGAGATACGAAATGAAGCTTCCGATAATGCTCGGATTTCTAAACCCAGAACGAAACTCTTCCATGACAGACCCATTAATCAGAAGAATTTGTCCCTGGACAAAAAGTTCTATTGCACAACTCCAGACTCCACCCTTTTTCTGGTAAATTGAAGACCAGGTGGTCAGGACCGTATCTTGTACACACCATTTTCCCTCATGGTTCTATTAAGATCTTAGATCCCAAGAATGGTAATATTTTCAAAGTCAATGGCCAAAAACTAAAACCATTCTACACCACGGAGTCAGAGTCACACGAGATTCTTGAACTGGGTCTTTGCGACCCGTCTACTTGGCCTTTCATTTAATTTCCCCTGGTATTTATTGTAAATCTTTTGGACCTACCTTGTACCTTTTACAAATAATAAAAAAAGAAAAAATAATAATAAAAAGAAAAATATATATATATATAAAGAAAATAATAAAGAAAAAAAGAAAAAACAAGAAAACAAAATAAAAAATAATAAAGGACTTAAGTACTACATGGCATCTAGGTTTTCTTTCAGATATATACCCATTTTAACCAATCAAAACCAAAAATAAACCCTAGGTAATTAAATTACGCTTTTACCTAGGGGCAAATAAGGTAACCCAACCTTCTCAGGGCCTTATAAATTCTCTCCACCCCCTCTCCCGTCCCTAACCTAATTTCTGAGAGTCTATCTGAGAAGTGGAGACGAGCGCGCTGCCAGAAAAAATTTCCCAGCCTCTACCTCTCTGTTTTAGACGCGTTTTCATAGCCAGGGCCGCGGATCCGCGGCTGTCTGGTGTAGTTCTGCGCGCCGCCTAATTTTCGAGCAGTCTATTTCTCCTGTAGATCTCAGATCTACAACCCGCTCTGCAGATCCCTGAGTAGATTGCTCTGTGCAATCCAATCTTTGTTTCCCCCTACGTATTCCAGGGCAGGGTTTGCGATTTTCTCTCTTTTCCTTCTAATTTTAATTCATGGCACCCACTGTATTTGCTGAGAAAGATTTCTCTAGGCTCTTTAGTGATATTAATGGATATGGCCATGTATTTCTGGATAGGATTAGAGAATGAAATAGGTATACCTTGGTGTATGATAATTTGAATATGAGGCCCACTATTGCCCTGAGCTTGTTAAGCTATTTTATGCTAATCTTGACCAAGTCACAATTGATCTTAACACCTACAAATGCACAGTAGATCTGGCTACTGGGGATATCATTGTCACTGTTGACATGTTAGAGGATTACACGTAAGTCTCCAACAACCCGCACCATAGCAACCCCCTGCCTTTGATTGAGTACATGACCATGATGGGGGCTCGCAGCACTAACAAGATAGAGGGCTCAAATCTAGTACCACTTTTAGGAACATACATTGCGTTGGACGCTGAATCCAACGCAATATCTTTGGCCTTAACCACACTACCTCTTTTAATAGGCCAGTGCTGCAGATTATCCACAATCTTATGACCAGGCAGCACACAGTTTGTATCAACACTATCCTCTTTAACTGTCTCATCACCAACTCCACGCGCACACGCAGTGCCAAATACTCACATCCTATATTGGTGACTCATCTGTGTAAGAATTTTTTATCGAACGATGTCTTTGATTCTTATGATAGAGTATTTGTTGTATCAGAACGGGCAACGAGTGCTTATAATAGTTGTCTACATGCTGTCTGGACCCCTAGTGTCCAACTCGAAGATGCCCAAGCAGAGTCCTCTTCTAAGGAACTCTTGGAGGAGGATGATGATCCTGCCATTTAGCATCAACTGTCACCCACTGATTCTAATGCTTTCATGTCTACCATATGGAGAGGCATGGAGAAAATTTTTAAGGGGCAAATTAGGCTGAGAAAACAGATGGAGGAGCAAACCACTCGTCTGGACTGTATAGAGGAGGGTTTGCGGAGGTCACAGTCTGCCGGTCCAAGCACCACAGCTGGTCCGAGCTGTAGGAGGGGTGATATCTTTTCTTTACGTATTTCATGCATGTATTTTATTTGCATACATTAGAGACAATGCATGAGATAGGTATGGGGGGTGGATACTAATATAGATTTTTTTTTTTAAGGATTTTTTATTTTTAGAACTAACTTAGATTTTGATTTTCTACGATTTTCTTAGATTTTGATTTTCTTATATATAAAAAGAAAAAAAATAATATATATATATATTTCAGTGATCCATTTGTAAAAGAATTGACTTGATATTAGGAATTAAGGAAATTTTAAACTAGGATTTCTTGATATAAGTTAAAATAAGAAGAATTGTTGGATCTTTAGGTTAAGAAAGAAAAGAATAGAAAGATAATTAGATTTTGATTTTTTCCTAAGATTATATATATTTACATGTTGAGGGATTAATCAAAGACTTAGTACCCTTATTTATATATAAATATATATATAAAGAGAAAAATAAATGTGTTAGAAATTAATAAAAACTTGATCACCAATTAAGCTGGTCAGTTGAGCCTTAAGAAGCATAACCAGTCACGCCTAAAGGTGGTTGAGTCCTTAGCATTCGTGGCTTAGTTTACTCGAGTCCTTAAACCTTAGGGATGTATCCTCATCTGGGGCCCTAAGACCATCTGGTCTGGGAGTCATCGGTAAAAGGCTCACTACATGGGTAAATTAGAAAGCCTAATGAAGCTAAGAAAATAAATAAGTATAAATATATATATAAATAAAAATATAAAAAATAATGATAATAAAATATAAATAAATGTACCATAGTCTAAGAATAATTCCTCATACATATAAATGTATATATGTTAGGCTTGATACAAAATCTAGTTCTCTCTCTATTTTTGAAACTTAACCTAAGTTGAAGACAAAACTTCAAATGGAGACTTATAATAAGATGGAAAAGTTTGGGGTAACCTAAAACTAAAAGATCACCTAAATTATTGCAAAAATGGATCATAAACTTTCTTCTTTCCTTTCTTTTTTAAAATCACTAACATTTTTCTTTTTCTTTGGATTTTGTGGGTGCAATCCACTGAAAACCCTCAGGAGACAACACTTCTCTCTAGGTTAACCTAGAGGTTTAACGGCTTGTTGCATAAGCTCAGTGCAATCGTGTCACCTACGAAAGTGGTGTAATAATGTAGTTAGGATTTTCTCTTTGCTTATTTTGCTCGAGGACGAGCAAAAGCTATGTATGGGGGTGAGATTGGAGTTTCATTTTGCATCATTTTATATCACATTGCCATGCATTTTATTAATAAAATAGGCTTTTTAATGGTTACCTCTCTTATTTTTCAGGTCCATTCTTTAATGGAGAAGAAGGGCCAAATCTTGGATTTTTCAAGGATATAAAAGAGTTTTTAAGAGCCCAAATCAAGGAAGCCCAATTCTGTAACAAACCAGGGGATATTCCCATTTTACATCATTTCATGCATTGCTATTTGCCATTTTGACTTGGACTAGATTGGTATTTCTTTCCCGGACTTGATCTTGTATATGACCCAGTTATGATTAGTGACTCTATATCTCCAGTATTATCCATCTGATGTCGATTAATAGGTAGTCAGTTGCAAATTATCAATTGTTAGTTATCAGATGTTCAGTTATCAGCTATTATAGACATCGTTATTTGTTGGAGATATCTGGTCACTAATCACCTTTAATTATAACTTATATTGTTGCCTCTTAATAAAGACACCATAATCCGGGGAACATGGGTAATTGCCTAATGATGCATGTTTTGTATTTTGGGAGGACTAGGTATGGTATAGTAAGTTTAGGTTCCAACCATCGGGAACCTAGGTAGTACTGGCTATCTAGTTATTATGTTATTCAGTTCTCAGTTATTGGGCTATACCCGGATTACGGCGCCACACTAGTTACTCTTTTGTATAGGGCTGTGGTCTTCAGTTATTAGGGCCTTGCGGTCCACCCTGGTTCAATGCTAGGAATGTTAGACTATGTTACTGTAACGCCCCGATCCCACGGATATGGAGACGTCACTGCGACGTATATACGTAGGTCAGAAAGTGCCCCCAAATATATACGCTAAGCATGAAGTACAACAAGGATCAGAGTACACTACAAAGCGTGGTATACATACATATGCCAACTAAAAAGTACAAATACAAAGTTATACAGGATATGATAAACTATCACACATTACATGTATCTTTTATCACAACCAAGTCCAAAAGTAAAAGATACATTATGAACACAAAATGCTCACGAGTAGGATGAAGATCCCGTGAGTCAAAAAGAGAAGTCTGGCACGAAGAATTGAAGCTAGTCTGCCTGCTCACTAAGAAAAGCTTGATCTTCTGTGGACGGTTCCACTTCGATCCAAGCTTCAGAACCTGAACATACAAATCCAAGGGAGTCAGGACCTCCCAACAATGAGCAGGTTATAGCCAAATGGCTATAAAACAAGGATAAGGAAGTTAGAACAGTAATATGAATATCAATCAACGAATAATGGAAGCATGAAGAGATAAAATCAGAATACAATGGATCCACAGTTAAAGTCTATTATTATTATTATTACTTGTCTTACTGTGATATCTAGCTATGTGACCCAGCGTCCCAGCGCACATAGATCCATATCCTAGTAAAGCAAGGTTGTTATTGGAAACCAGCGGGATTATCAACGAACTATGTTTACAGTGGATCCCGTACATGCCCGGGATAACGGTCCAGGATTGTTCCGTTGCTTGGTGACGGAAGCCAGCCGCTAGGCTAACAGGAGGGACTTATGTATGCCCTTATCATGATGGTACCAGTAAGGAGGGAGCAAGCACTCCCCTCGGTCCCCTGGAGGCCCTCAGGTCAGACCGGAAATATGATTGTACAATATACCTAACACCACTGTAAACACGAACACATATCGATATCCGCATGTTTCCCCCGACCCACATGTAAGTTGGTCCATTTTATACTAAAGTCAAGGGTATCATGCTTGGTGTTAAGTGATGGCATGATGAAATGGAGATATTCCTTATTTAACAAGTTATGAAGTAAGATTATATAACAACAAGTCATGAAGTAGCAAGAGGTAGCATCCATCAAGTAATAAGTCATGAGGTACCAGTCATGAAGCATAAACAAGAATAATATATCCCACATGCATCAAGGGTATGATCCAAATTCAGAAAAGAAATCAACTATAATAAACAGCCTAAATTAGTCGACTAGGTGGAATGGTTAGTCGACTAATAGAGGTTTCTAGTCGACTAAAACTGGGAAACAGAGAGTTGGGTTTCTGTTTCAGGAAAAGTTAGTCGACTAGGGTGGAAAGGGTAGTCGACTAACAGTGAACTCAAGTCGACTAACAGATACGTAAGTCGACTAAAACTGAGATACAGAGAGATGAGTTTCTGATTCAGGAAAAGTTAGTCGACTAGGGTGGAAAGAGTAGTCGACTAACAGTAATGTCTAGTCGACTAATAAATAAACTAAGTCGACTAAAACTGTGTTCCAGAAAAGGTTACGTTTCAAATAAGGATTTCTAGTCGACTAATCCCTAGGTCAAGTCGACTAATCGAGGTCTGAAAACAGGGTACAGAACGGAATTTGATGGTTGAATTTGAAGGCCAAAAACATGATTTTGAAGGCACAAGTGTACATGAATTGTAAACACAAGTATACTAAAAAGTTTACAAGTCTTGGTGAGTAAAAATACTCACTCGAATGGTTAATTGGAGCTATACGCGTTCGAAAGGAGCGTTGCCGACAAACTTGTTCCTCGGCGATAATAGGCACGATCCCAATCCAAAAGTTGTAGTTGCTTGAGATGGAGATGATGACTTTGTGGTGTTTTTGGGGTTGGGGTTGAGGTTGAGATGAAGGAGGGATTTTGGTGAAGGCCAAATCTTTGTTGAAGTGAAGAAAAGAAGTAAAAATGTAAAGGAAAAGTTTATATAAGATTTTTGATTTTGTGAAGGGGTTGCAATTTATGTGGAAGAGAGGGAGTTTTTGCAAATAGGAGAGGATGAGGTGTCCCTCTTTTGGCCACTTGGCCGGCCATGGAAGAGAGAGAGAAAGAGGGGCATTAATGGTAGAAGTGTGTGGAGTTTGGTGGAATTTTGGAAAAGGTTGGAATTTTGGAAAATTGGAAAATCTTGTGGCTTGTGGAGGAAGGAAGAGAAATAAAGAAAAAGGAAAAAAGAAAAGAATTTAAAAAAGGAGAAGATATTTTCTTTTGGATTTAAAAATGAAAAGTCAAATTCCCGGGTTTAAGTCATGGATACGGAAAACATATCGGAAAATACCGAAATCGTTCCGAAATCAAGTATCTCGGAACGACTCGTAAAATTTACCAAAAATCAAGAATAATATTTTAAGACTCGTGGTGAAATTCGTTTGGAGAAATAATTTATAGTTTTAAAACTAAAAATCCCGGAATCAGTTAGCTACCGGCTCCGGTGGAATTTTCATAAAATCATAAAATTCCTAGAAAAAGTATTTAGGTAAGAAATGTAATTCTAAGAGAAAATGTCTAAAGACTCTTCTAGAAATTCCAAACCTTTTGCAAATTAAAAATCTGGGAATCGGTCAGCAGCACTGGTCGACACCGGTTTTGAAGATATTTAATTAAATTCAGGAAAATCCCAGAAAATCATATAAAATCTAAAATATTGGAAAATAATATTTGAAACTGAAATCGGTCAAATACAGGAAGTAAATCGAAAAAAATACGATTGAAAAACTGAATACGCAACTAAGTACGTATTCCGGGAACGGGGTATTACAATCCACCCACCTAACAAAATTTCATCCTCGAAATTTCAGAAGGTGAAAGGTGACGGTAGAGAAGGATAGAAAGAAAGAATCTTACCAATCTAAGTTGTGAAGAGTTGCGGATAACGCTCACGGATAACATCCTCTCGTTCCCACGTGGCCTCTCCTGGCGCATGCCTGTTCCAAGACACCAACACTAATGGTATTGCCTTATTCTTCAATGTCTTGACACTTCTGTCCAAAATGGCCATCGGTTGCTCTTGATATGACAAATCCGGTTGTAGTTCCAGTTCGGAGTGATCCAGGATATGACTATCATCCTTTACATACTTCCTCAACTGTGATACGTGGAATACATTGTGAACTCCGTCCAACGATGGCGGTAATGCCAATCGATAAGACACATCTCCCACACGGTCCAAAATCTCGAATGGGCCGATATATCTCGGACTAAGCTTTCCACGAGTACCGAACCGGATTACTCCTTTTGTAGGTGATATCTTCAAAAACACATGATCTCCTGTCTGGAATTCCAATGGCCTTCTCTGAGTGTCAGCCCAACTTTTCTGCCGACTCTGAGCTGCCCTGAGGTGATCTCTGATGATTCTGACTTTATCTGTTGTCTGAATCAGGATCTCTGGCCCCAAAAGTCTCCTCTCACCGACTTCGTCCCAACAAATCGGTGACCTACACCTCCTTCCATACAATGCTTCAAATGGTGCCATCTTGATACTTGCCTGATAGCTGTTATTATAAGAAAATTCAGCCAAGTGAAGATGATCTTCCCATGATCCCTTGAATTCAATCATGCAAGCCCGCAACATGTCTTCAAGAATCTGGATAGTCCTTTCAGATTGTCCGTCTGTCTGAGGGTGATAGGAAGTACTGAATTTCAGACGAGTTCCTAGACTTTCTTGGAGACTTTCCCAGAAATGAGATCTGAATCTGGAATCTTTATCTGATACAATACTAACTGGAACTCCATGTAAACGAACTATCTCCTTCATGTACTTGTCTGCCAAAACCTCTGTTGTCTGACCTACCCTGAATGGTATGAAGTGAGCTGATTTGGTGAGGCAATCAATGATTACCCATACAGCATTATTACCCTTAGGACTGCGAGGTAATGCCGTGACAAAATCCATGGTGATGTGCTCCCACTTCCACTCGGGTATCGGTAAGGGTTGTAGAAGTCCAGCTGATCTCTGATGCTCTATCTTTATCTGCTGACAGACTAAGCACTTGGCTACATACTGAGCTATCTCCCTTTTCATAGCATTCCACCAAAACTGCTTCTTTATGTCCTGATACATTTTGGTTCCCCCTGGGTGTATGGAATAGGCTGAACTGTGTGCTTCTGCTAGAATCTTCTGTCGAACTTCTCCTTGGGGAACACAAAGTCTGCTACCAAAATATAGTGCACCATCTGGATGAATACAGATATCAGTCCTCAATCCAGCCTCTACCTGAGCTCGGAATATCTGTAATCTGGGGTCTTCCTTTTGAGCTTCCTTGATCTCATCTATCAAGGCTGACTGAATCTGCAAAGTCATGTACTGTCCTGCCTTATCAACTCCTCGAACTACCATTAAGTCCAACTTGATGATGTCTTGAATCAACTCCTTCTGCTGAGTAAGTTGGACTAGCACTCTATACTCTGGCTTCCTGCTCAGTGCATCTGGTACTGTATTGACCTTGCCCGGATGATATTGCAAGTCAATATCATAGTCCGCCATAAGCTCCAGCCACCGCCTCTGCCTCATGTTTAATTCCTTTTGTGAGAAAATATACTTGAGGCTCTTGTGATCCGTGTATATCAACACTTTGTCTCCCAGAAGATAATGCCTCCAAATCTTTAAGGCAAAAATCACAGCTGCTAGCTCCAAGTCATGAGTTGGGTAATTCCGCTCATGAGTCTTCAGTTGCCTAGATGCATATGCTATGACATGATCATGTTGCATTAGTACACACCCTAGGCCTTTTCCGGATGCATCACTGTAGATGACCATCCCTCCTCTTCCTTAGGGAGTCCTCAAGATTGGAGCTGAAATAAGTCTCTGCTTCAATTGCTCAAAGGCTGCAGTACATTCTTCTGTCCATATGTACCTTTCCCCTTTCCGGGTGAGCTTGGTCAACGGGGCTGCAATCTTAGAGAAATCTTGGACAAAGCGTCTGTAATATCCGGCTAGTCCATAAAACTCTTAATCTCAGTCACCGTCTTGGGAATAGGCCAATCCTTCACTGCCTGGACTTTGCTGGGGTCAACTGAAATTCCTTCTGCTGAAACTATGTGTCCAAGGAAGGCTATACTGTCCAACCAAAAGTCACACTTGCTCCTCTTAGCATGAAGCTGCTCCTGCTGGAGAGTCTGCAATACTATCCTCAAGTGTTCTACATGCTCCCTGTTGTTCTTTGAATAGATCAAGATGTCATCTATAAAAATAACTACAAACTGATCCAAATAGGGCGAGAACACTCTGTTCATCAAATCCATGAAAACTGAAGGGGCATTGGTGACTCCGAAAGGCATAACTAGAAACTCATAGTGGCCATAACGGGTCCTGAATGCCGTCTTCGGAATATCCTCTTTCCTCACCCTAAGCTGATGGTAACCCGATTGTAAATCTAATTTAGAGAATACTCGGGCTCCATGAAGCTGATCAAACAGATCATCAATCCTTGGTAAGGGATACTTGTTCTTGATGGTAACTTTGTTCAATTCTCTATAATCAATACAAAGCCTTTTACCACCATCCTTCTTGTTTGCCAATAATACTGGAGCTCCCCATGGTGAAGTACTTGGCCGAATCAATCCCTTGTCTGAGTATTCCTGCAGTTGCTACTTTAGAATCTCCAACTCCGTGGGTGCCATCCTGTACGGAGCCTTGGATATAGGAGCTGCTCCAGGCACAGTATCAATAGAAAACTCAATCACCCTGTCAGGTGGGAGTCCTGAGATTTCAGCAAACACTCCTGGGAATTCATCCCACACCGGTATTCCCTTCTTCTGAATCTCCGAAGTAGTCATCCGAGTCTTTCTCTTGGTAGACTTCACTTCTCCACTAAATGGAATTCAGGCTGAAGAGGGATTCTGAAATTAATCTTCTTCTCCCTACAGTCAATAACTGCATAATATTGACTGAGCCAGGTCATGCCTAAGATTACGTCGTACCCTTTGGTGTCTAGTACGAGCATATCTATGGCTAAGGTCTTGTCACAAAGTTCTACTGGACAATCAGCACAAACTCTAGTAGATATGACTACTCCATTCCCTGTACTAATCTCCCATTTGTGGTCTAAAGATTTAACAGGTATAGAATGCAATGCCACAAAATGATCTGAGATAAAACAATGAGAAGCTCCTGAATCGAAGAGGGCTAAAACAGGTTTTGAGTGTACCCTGATTTTACCTGTTATCACTTCCTCAGAAGTCTCAGCCTCTTCTTCCGTCAAGTTGTAAGCTTGTCCCCTTCCACGCCCTGCTGCAGTCCTAGCTCCTCTCTGAACTGGGCGAATAGCTTGCTGTGAAGGAGGGGGAAGAGCTCTCCTAATCACCGGTCCTTGATTCCTCTGTCCAAGTGGCCCTGGAAGTGATCTCTGTCCATTAGGTCCCTGTAGTGCTGGCAAAGCTTGGCCGGCTATCCCCATTCTTCTGTGTGGACAGGCTTCTATGGAATGGTCTCGGGAACCACATACCAAGCATAATCCATTTGCCCTACGGCAATACTGTCGAATGTGACCTGGTTTCTGACAATAGCTACAGAAGGATAATGGTTGGGCCATCTGGTAAGGAGCTGGTCGGAATGGTTGCCTCATTGTCTGAACCTTTGCTGCTCTGTATGGGCCTCCTCTTCCTATTGGTGGAAATGGCCTCTTCATGGCCTGGTTCCTCATCTGGTTCACTTGCTTCTTCTCTAGCCCACGCTCCACTTCTCGAGCTATGGTGAGAACTTCTGAATAAGTCTTCAGCTGCTGGGGCATTAAGAAGACCTGGATGTCCATCTGCAAGCCCTGCTGAAATCTACTTGCCCGCTTCTCCTCATCAGTTACCATGTATGGAGCAAAGCGGCTAAGCCTGAGAAATTCCGCGGCATACTCGTCCACGGACCTATTCCATTGCTGAAGTCGGATAAACTGCTCTTCCATGTCCTTCTGAGCAGTGGCAGGGAAGAATCTGCTATAGAAACTCTTGGAGAATGTGTCCCAGGTGACAGGCTTCTCCAATCTTGCCTCCTCAGCTAGCCACCATGTTCTGGCTATATCCTTCAATTGAATCTTAGCAACCTCCACCTGATTCTCCTTTGGAACTCGAGCTGCATTCAACAAGTCTGAGGTATCTGTCAGCCATTGCTCAGCATCCAGGGGTTTCTCTTCACCCGTGAATATGGCTGGTTGCAGCCGTCTGAAGTCTGAAATATTTCCCGGCCTCTGTTCCTTTGGAGCTGCTAACTCTTGCCGAAGGAGTTCCGTCTGTTGTTGCTGATTCTCCATCATTGTCTGAATAACCCTCAGAATATCGACATTCTCTCCCGTGGGTCCATTTGATGCTTGCCAAAAGTTGTTACGACCTGACCTTCTATCCATGCCTAGTTGGTAAGAGATGACTGGGAAGAGCTGGAAAAATGGAAGGATTTTAGGACATAAGGGAAGGAATCAAGAAGGAATCAAGAAGGACTAGATAACTTTGTACATTGTAGTTGGCATTAGCAAATTTCATTAATTTGCTGCTTGATTGTACTATAGGTGTGAGAGCCTAGGCTCTGATACCAACCTGTAACGCCCCGATCCCACGGATACGGAGACGTCACTGCGACGTATATACGTAGGTCAGAAAGTGCCCCCAAGTATATACGCTAAGCATGAAGTACAACAAGGATCAGAGTACACTACAAAGCGTGGTATACATACATATGCCAACTAAAAAGTACAAATACAAAGTTATATAGGATATGATAAACTATCACACATTACATGTATCTTTTATCACAACCAAGTCCAAAAGTAAAAGATACATTATGAACACAAAATGCTCACGAGTAGGATGAAGATCCCGTGAGTCAAAAAGAGAAGTCTGGCACGAAGAACTGAAGCTAGTCTGCCTGCTCACTAAGAAAAGCTTGATCTTCTGTGGACGGTTCCACTTCGATCCAAGCTTCAGAACCTGAACATACAAATCCAAGGGAGTCAGGACCTCCCAACAATGAGCAGGTTATAGCCAAATGGCTATAAAACAAGGATAAGGAAGTTAGAACAGTAATATGAATATCAATCAACGAATAATGGAAGCATGAAGAGATAAAATCAGAATACAATGGATCCACAGTTAAAGTCTATTATTATTATTATTACTTGTCTTACTGTGATATCTAGCTATGTGACCCAGCGTCCCAGCGCACATAGATCCATATCCTAGTAAAGCAAGGTTGTTATTGGAAACCAGCGGGATTATCAACGAACTATGTTTACAGTGGATCCCGTACATGCCCGGGATAACGGTCCAGGATTGTTCCGTTGCTTGGTGACGGAAGCCAGCCGCTAGGCTAACAGGAGGGACTTATGTATGCCCTTATCATGATGGTACCAGTAAGGAGGGAGCAAGCACTCCCCTCGGTCCCCTGGAGGCCCTCAGGTCAGACCGGAAATATGATTGTACAATATACCTAACACCACTGTAAACACGAACACATATCGATATCCGCATGTTTCCCCCGACCCACATGTAAGTTGGTCCATTTTATACTAAAGTCAAGGGTATCATGCTTGGTGTTAAGTGATGGCATGATGAAATGGAGATATTCCTTATTTAACAAGTTATGAAGTAAGATTATATAACAACAAGTCATGAAGTAGCAAGAGGTAGCATCCATCAAGTAATAAGTCATGAGGTACCAGTCATGAAGCATAAACAAGAATAATATATCCCACATGCATCAAGGGTATGATCCAAATTCAGAAAAGAAATCAACTATAATAAACAGCCTAAATTAGTCGACTAGGTGGAATGGTTAGTCGACTAATAGAGGTTTCTAGTTGACTAAAACTGGGAAACAGAGAGTTGGGTTTCTGTTTCAGGAAAAGTTAGTCGACTAGGGTGGAAAGGGTAGTCGACTAACAGTGAACTCAAGTCGACTAACAGATACGTAAGTCGACTAAAACTGAGATACAGAGAGATGAGTTTCTGATTCAGGAAAAGTTAGTCGACTAGGGTGGAAAGAGTAGTCGACTAACAGTAATGTCTAGTCGACTAATAAATAAACTAAGTCGACTAAAACTGTGTTCCAGAAAAGGTTACGTTTCAAATAAGGATTTCTAGTCGACTAATCCCTAGGTCAAGTGGACTAATCGAGGTCTGAAAACAGGGTACAGAACGGAATTTGATGGTTGAATTTGAAGGCCAAAAACATGATTTTGAAGGCACAAGTGTACATGAATTGTAAACACAAGTATACTAAAAAGTTTACAAGTCTTGGTGAGTAAAAATACTCACTCGAATGGTTAATTGGAGCTATACGCGTTCGAAAGGAGCGTTGCCGACAAACTTGTTCCTCGGCGATAATAGGCACGATCCCAATCCAAAAGTTGTAGTTGCTTGAGATGGAGATGATGACTTTGTGGTGTTTTTGGAGTTGGGGTTGAGGTTGAGATGAAGGAGGGATTTTGGTGAAGGCCAAATCTTTTTTGAAGTGAAGAAAAGAAGTAAAAATGTAAAGGAAAAGTTTATATAAGATTTTTGATTTTGTGAAGGGGTTGCAATTTATGTGGAAGAGAGGGGGTTTTTGCAAATAGGAGAGGATGAGGTGTCCCTCTTTTGGCCACTTGGCCGGCCATGGAAGAGAGAGAGAAAGAGGGGCATTAATGGTAGAAGTGTGTGGAGTTTGGTGAAATTTTGGAAAAGGTTGGAATTTTGGAAAATTGGAAAATCTTGTGGCCTGTGGAGGAAGGAAGAGAAATAAAGAAAAAGGAAAAAAAAGAAAAGAATTTAAAAAAGGAGAAGATATTTTCTTTTGGATTTAAAAATGAAAAGTCAAATTCCCGGGTTTAAGTCATGGATACGGAAAACATATCGGAAAATACCGAAATCGTTCCGAAATCAAGTATCTCGGAACGACTCGTAAAATTTACCAAAAATCAAGAATAATATTTTAAGACTCGTGGTGAAATTCGTTTGGAGAAATAATTTATAGTTTTAAAACTAAAAATCCCGGAATCAGTTAGCTACCGGCTCCGGTGGAATTTTCATAAAATCATAAAATTCCTAGAAAAAGTATTTAGGTAAGAAATGTAATTCTAAGAGAAAATGTCTAAAGACTCTTCTAGAAATTCCAAACCTTTTGCAAATTAAAAATCTGGAATCGGTCAGCAGCACTGGTCGACACCGGTTTTGAAGATATTTAATTAAATTCAGGAAAATCCCAGAAAATCATATAAAATCTAAAATATTGGAAAATAATATTTGAAACTGAAATCGGTCAAATACAGGAAGTAAATCGAAAAAAATACGATTGAAAAACTGAATACGCAACTAAGTACGTATTCCGGGAACGGGGTATTACAGTTACTGGGCATGCACGGTACCCTTTCAAAACACATGCACTACATTGGCATGCAGTTGTGCCAACGATAATTTTGTTTGATATGTGAAAAATTAGCAGTGGTATGGGATACAGCTAAGTACTACATTAGTTGGTTAATAATAACCAACTAGACTAATCACATATGCTAGGTTACACATCTTGACATCAATTGTTTGTTTACAGTTGTATTAGTTGTCTTTTATCTGCAGACTTATTCACGTTATTTGATTGGAGTTTCATTTTGCATCATTTTATATCACATTGCCATACATTTTATTAATAAAAATAGGTTTTTTAATGGTTACCTCTCTTATTTTTCAGGTCCATTCTTTAATGGAGAAGAAGGCCCAAATCTTGGATTTTTCAAGGATTTAAAAGAGTTTTTAAGTGCACAAATCAAGGAAGCCCAATTCTATAACAAATCAGGGATATTGTCATGGTTCTAGAAGTTCCAGCTGGGCACCTACACAGTAATAGAATGTCAGAGCAGTCGCAAGTACAACGGCCTAGATTCTGTCGCAGAAACACGTTCGCGGCAAATCTGTAGCCGTTGATCGAGCGATTGATCCCATGGCTATAATTAATAGCGATTAGCTTCTGAGGCCTATATAAAGACCCCCAGGGCCTCTGCAGAGAGGGAGGAGAGGATACTTATTATTTTAGGAGAGAGTTTAGAATTTCTCTAGGTTTCTCTTTAGTTGTCTTTTATAATTTTCATTTCTCTTTTTAGATCCAGAAAAGAGAGAGAGAGAGGGGAGAGAGAGAGAGAGAGAGAGGATGAGTGAGGCCTCTGTAATTGAAGAGTGACATTCAAATACAAAAGCTCAAGTTCTCCATTCTCTAATTTTCTTACTCTATTGCCATTTACATTCAAGCTCTTTCTTTCCTTGCACTTATTTTACTATGTCTTCTTCCTTACTTTTCTTTTCCATGGATAACTAATCTCCTAACATGATAACCTCTAACACTACTAACTACTAACTCTTTGGTGATGCTAACTCATATGACTCATTGGATGTTTACATTTCTAGTCTTGCATCAACAAGTCTCTTAATTTTCAATGAAGATGAGTATTGTTTTTAATCTTAGTGAAGGTTTTGTTATCACCTCCACATGATTCATGTGTGCCTCATTTAGAGCCTTGTTTCTTAACAAGAGCCTCGATGGAACATGAAGATAGGATCACTTTAGTATGCTAACACTTATTGTACTAGCTTCTTATTTCATGCTAGCTAACTATGGCTTTGATGATCTAATGAACCTTACATTCTTGTTAAGCATAACTAAATTGTGATTACCTAAAGTTCCATTCTTGTGAACCTATTGGAAGCTGATGATCCAAGGAGGCCACCTAATCAAGCTAAGATGAGAACATCTCCACAATTTGGGACAACTCATTGGCTTGCCGACGCAAGAAGGACAATTACTAATGAATCTACATGAGGCACAAGTCACCCAAAGAGATTAGTATGTTAGTAGTGCAGAGTATTAGTTAGTCGTGGTTTTCTTTCCATCAAATTAAAATTCTTTTCTAAAACTTTTTTTTCTTACAAGATCCATCCTTCTCTTTTTTCAACTTCGCCGTTTTCATTCCATTTTCCTCGCTTCCATTTTTGTTTTCTTAACACTACAAAGATTCATCACTTTCTTTTCACTTTTTTTTGTTTTTCAATTCTTGAACAAAGAAGAACCTTTATTTTCTTCCCAAAAACTAAAACATAAAGAACTGTGAAAGTTTCCATCGCAAGCCCTCCCTGCGGATACGACCCATTATAGCTTTTGCTACAAACGGTAGTTCGAAGGAGCAAAGTAATTTTACATATATATTCAGAGTTTGAACATCAGCATAAGGACTTAAACGGTTTACTCTAAATTCTACCTCAATCCATTTCCTTCTTCCGAACATTATTGTTGTTTAGTTATCTTCTGATTGTAGTTTATGATGTTGTTATTGTATACACTGTTTATATGCACGAGCACTTTCCTTTTCTTACACACTCACTGGTTCGCTTCCTGACGACCCTGAATTTGCACGTTCAGATTGGACGCTTTGCTTCTATTATTCAGGTGTTGAATGAGGCTATACATGTTGCAAGATGCCGGAGTTTCTCTCTACCTATTCTGGTATTCTAATTTTTTTATTCCTATTTTTGTACTTTTCTTGATTCCTGTATATCAGATTTAATCTTTATTTCAGTTCTTTATTAATATGATTTCATACGTGGATGCATATATGTGATATTGCAGTGATCGTTGATTTAATATAATTTAGATTTGTAGCTTATTTTAGGTCACTTATGGCTTAGCGCATATACGTGCGGTATTTTTCTTGCGTATAAGCGTCGTCGACTCGTGTGCGTCTCCTCTCCAGCGTATTTTGGGAAGCGGGACGTGACAGGGTTTTCTTGATATCAGAGCCTTGGTTTTCGATTTGCGAGACTTTTGACTTTTGATTTTCGCAAGGAGACCTTACCGGTAACTTGAAAACAAGTTATATATATACTACAATATACATATACTATTCACACTATGATATTGACTCCACTTGAAATTGATCATCCTTTCCTTGAATGTCGATCTCTTGAATCTTTTATATCCCTGATTATATCCCTTATTCTAAAGCAATCCAGATTCCATCTTGATTTTCATTCTCCTTTTCGATTCTATTTTTCTGATTCTATCTCTTGAGACTGGTCGCTCCATGTTGAAGCCGGTAGCAGAAGTCAGAGTAGTACAGCGGAATCGTGGTGTCTCAGAGAAGCGATGTATATGTTTGATATTTTCTCTACTGATTTTGATTTTTTTGTACCATTCCTCGCTTTATTGAAATTTTGGGGACGAAATTTTTGTAAGGTGGGTAGAATATAATATCCCTAATTATTAATACTATATTTTTATTTTTTTTAAGTATTTATTTTTATTTTACTGGTTATTTTATTATTATTTGTTAAGTTGATTTATGATTTATTGCATTATTAAATACATAAATTATTTTAGAGTATTAAATGGTAATTTGGTTTTATAAATTTACCATTATTAATTGTTAGCATTTTAATTACTAATTAGTACTTTTTCTATTACTATGGTTATTATTATTATTTATTATTATTATTATTAATGTCATCATTATTGTTATTATTATTGTTAATTATCATTACTAATATTATTTTTTTGTCATTGTTAATTATAATTATTATTGTTGATATATTGTTGTTGTTATTATTATTATGCTTATGGCTAATTACCTTTATTAGTAATATTATTATTGGTATTATTATAGTTATTGTTAATTACTATTATTGGTGTTTATTATTATTATTATTGTTACTAATACTATTGCTTATTATTGTTACTATTATTTATTGTTATTATTTTTTTATTAGTGTAGGATCTAAAAACAAAGCAACATAAATACTAAAAAGGAAATGAATAGTGTTTATAAACTTTTAATAACAACTTGCAGGAAAGTAAAATGCATAGAATAAATTTTCAGAAAAATGCAAACACAAACACGAGAGATTTTATCCTTGTTTGGTCCTTGTGACCTACGTTCAGTCCCAAGCAACCCGCTTGAGATTTTTCTTATCTTGATTTTAAAACACCCCAAAATCAACTCCTGTACACCACTTGACAAAACACCATTCGTCAAATCTGTACAACTTTTCTTTACACCAAGAAGACACTTTCTTTGATTGATTACAATGTAGCCTATAAGCCTTAAAACTTGTATGTGACTGTAAATAATGTATCTTATAGGAGGGCTTTCAGAATTCTTCACAAGGGACTTAGAATTGTGTGAATGACAGAAAGTGAAAAATAGTTTTATGAAAAATAGAACTTTTTAATAGAGTTTTTGGACAGAAAACTAACGATTTGAATTAGTAAATTCATCCAAGGACATTATCCATGTTTATTGGTGAAAACAATGGTCAGTTAGAAAAGTTATCAACTCAAATTTGAAAATCAAAATGTTAGAAAAAATACCAGAATATCAAAACTGAATAACAGTCAGAAACTGAACTTAGTCGACTAGGGTATGAAATTAGTTGACTAGTATAAGAAATTTTGCCTAGGTTAGTTGACTAACTTAAAGACCAAGTCGACTATATTAATCTGACACAAATTGATAGGTCTCTGAAAATTAAAACTAGTCAACTATATAAAAGAATTAGTCGACTAATTTTGATTACAGTTAAAAAACAGAGAACATATACTTTTCTGTGAAGATACTTAGTCGACTACATAATATAGTAAGTCGATTATAGAAGGTGATAAGTTGACTATAAGACTATTTTGTGTGTGTGATCAAGACTTTTAACAATCATCTAAAAATACATAAAAATAGTAAATATCCTTGTATAATCTTGAACTACCAGAACTCAATACTAGCTCTTTAGATTGAGTTCCAATGTACCTGCATCAGAATTGTTATCTCAAAATCTATTATCATTAAAATGTAACTTCCAACATTCTCCTCATTTTTGATGATGACAAACTGTGTGGACAAACTCATCCTGTAGAAAACAAGTATCACAAATATAGCATGTATATGTATATGTTCTCCCCCTGCATGAGACATTTATCATGAAATAAATATATGGTACATTATATTTTGCATTACCAAGTGTTTAGAATAACCGCTATCAAGTATCCACTTTTCTTTATAAGGTACCTATAAGATAAAATATTTTATATGGGACCCATCATGACAGGGTCTGAAGAAGATTAGTCTATAGGAATTCAAACCCAATTTGAATTTGGTGTCCATCTGTTAGTGTAAACATAATTACAAGAATTACAAACTTGATGTATATAGGATGCAATATAGGCATTTTTATCCATAATATTTAGATTTTTAGGAATTCATATATATTTATACCTAGATCTTTTTGAAACAGCATTAATGTTTTTCTTATCAAAAGAATTATATGTAACATAATTATTCTTTTTGTAAACATGGGTAGGTTTTTCAAATTTATCTCTTGAAAAATCCAAGACCAAAATGATTATTTGAAATCTTTTGATAAGACAATAAATCATTTAGATTTTCTTTTCCCTTATTAAATTTTGTCATTTCTTTATCTAAAAAAGAAATTCTAGAATTTAAAGAAACAGTTTCTCCTTTAAGCAAAGCATTCTCTTTTAAGAAATTCTCATTATCATTTTTTAAAAATGAAATAACTTTTTCAAAATCATATTTTTGGGAATTTAAGGAAGACATTTGAGAAATATGAAGTGAATTTTCTTTGTTGAGTCTTTCATTTTCTTTTGTTAAAACTTTATTTTTAATCTTTTCATTCTTGAAATCATCATATAGTTCATTAAATGCATCTAATAATTCAGCATACTCTTGTATCTCATCTTCTTGAGGCATAAAACAGATATTGACAGTTTCGATGACTTCTTCTTCATCAGAGGAAGATGAATCACTATCCTCCCAAGTTGCCTAATAATTTTTCTTCTTTTTGTTGAATTTGTTGAAATTCTTGAAGTTCCCTTTGTACTTTAGCAATGGTCAATCCTTCTTTATATGACCTGATTTATTACACTTAAAACAAAGATGATTAAGCTTACCTTGTTTCAAGAATTTTTTGAATTTTCTTGAGATCATCACCATTTCCTCTTCATCATCGTCTGAATTGTCCAAATCTGAGGATGTATGGAAGGTAAGTACTTTCTTCTTAGATTGAAGTTGTTGTTCATCTTTCTTTCTATCATAAAGTTGAACTTCATATGTTATTAAATTCCCAATAAGATTTTCTAATGACATTACGGAGAGATCATTTGCTTTTTCTATTGCAGTAGTTTTCTTTTCCCAATCTGATTCTATTGCAGTAGTTTTCTTTTCCCAATCTGATGTGAGTACACGGAGAATCTTTCTACTTTTTCAATACCGCTTCTAATGTAAAATCGCATGTGTCACACATGATTTCAAATGGCAAACTCCAGTCCGGTGCTACGATAATTGGTGCGGTGGTAAACTTCTCCTTCAATGTTTCAAATGCCTACAAACAATCATTGGAAAAGTCAAATGGTGCACCTTTTATCAATAAATTACAAAGAGGTTTGGCAATTTTAGAAAAGTCCCTGATAAATTGTCCATAAAATCTCGCATGTCCTAAGAAACTTCTCATGCCTTTCACATTTGTTGGAGGTGACAATTTTTCAATGGTCTCATTTTTTGCGTGATCCACCTCAATCCTTTTTTCTGATATGCGATGTCCAAGAACAATTTCTTCTTGTACCATAAATGGCACTTCTCCCAGTTGAATACTAGATTTGTATCTTCAGATCAATGCAAAACTTTGATATTTGCAATTGTCCATCCAATCGCCATTTTGTGAGCCCGCAATATATGCAAGAGTTTCTTTTTCTCATCACCTATCAAAGAGGAAGAAACAATTACTAGTAGGGTATAGTTTTCTCCTAAATATGCATATCTGAGATGTGGTGGCAACTTCTTGAGCTCGAGTTTTGCTGCTTATTGTATGGATGTGGTAAAGGATGATGTACTTGTTCCAAGCTCTTCAATTAGTTGCTTCCCATACTTAGGCATTGGTGTTGTTGCATCCAAATAATTCACACACTCCCTTCTTTCAAAGGTTTATTTGGTGATTGTGTCTGAATGGATGATGCATGCTTCTAATGGCAGTGTTGGAATATTTTTCTCAAATGTTTCGGTCGTCACCTTGTCAACTATGTCGATGTAGTAACATTCATCATTGTTAGAAGGGTGCTTCATTGCCTTGAAGAAATTGAATATGACTTCTTCATCCTGCACACAAAGAGTCAATTTACCTTGTTGAACATTAATCAATATTTTACTAGTTGTAAGAAAAAAAACATCCTAAAATAAGAGCCCTATCTTCCTCCATGTCGAGTACGATGAAGTCCGCAGGGAAGAATAGCTTATACACTTTCACAAGCACGTCTTCAATTACTCCTCGCGGGTATTTGATAGATTTTCTGCTAATTGAAGTGATACACTTATTGACTTTGGTTCTCCTAGCCCGAAGGTCCTAAGCACAGAAAGAAACATCAAATTAATACTAGCACCAAGATCACATAAGGCGTTCTTAAAGTAAGAATTTTCTATGGTGCTAGGTATAGTAAAACTCCCCGGATTCTTAAGCTTATGAGGTAACTTGTTTTGTAGGACAATGCTACACTCCTCGTTCAAATAATCGTTTCATGATCCTCGAGCTTCCTCTTGTTCAGAAGGATCCCATTCATGAATTTAGCATATTTGGGCATTTGTGCTGGTGCCTCTACAAAAGGAACATTAATATGCTATTTTTTAAACATATTGAAAAACTGAACAAGCTGCTTATTTGTATTCTTTGGCTTCATCTCTGAGGAAATGGAAGTGGGGGAACATATGGCTTGACCATTGTCTTCTCTGCAGAAACTTTTTGGTCCTCTGGATTGCAAAAGTTTGGCTGTCCAGCCGAATTTTTGATTGCTCAGCCGAACTATGGCCCTGGATCAGGTCAGATTTCTTTTTTTTTTGTTCTAATTTTTCTTCTCCAGTTTTTTTTTCTTATCTTCTGTTTTTGCTCTGGTATCTTTGTTTTGTTCCTGAACTCTGCCACTTCGTAGGGTGATAGCCTTGACATGTTCCTTGGGATTCATCTCTTTGTTACTTGGTAACGATCCCTGTGGTCTGCTGGCCAACAGATATGATATCTAGCCTATATGTACCTCCAGATTGTGGATTGCCGCCATCTAATTCTTCAAATTGGTGTCTGTTGAAGTCATGAAAGTTTGTTTGATTGTGACTAGTTGTTGCATTGTCGCTTCTAAGCTTGGCTTCTGCTCTTGGGATGGTGGTCGAAATCTTGGCTGCTCAGCTGAACGTTGTACTGGTTCGGGATTGGAATTCCTGTAGCTTACTGATCGGCAAAAAGCAAGTACAAAAATAAGTAAATGAATGTGGGTCGATGTTACTGCTTTTGCGATTCTTCTGTACTAGCAAAGTGGCTATACGAGTCGTATCCACAAGGAGGGAGAGCGATGAATATTGGTCCCGAGATGATGCCAAGTGTGGATCTAATATACAAAGTCAACACTCACACAAGAATATTAGTGTTAAAGAAATAAACGTACTTGCAATAAGGAAAATAAATCACAGAAAAGTTAAGCAAACGCAAACACGAGTGATTTATCCTGGTTCTGCCCTCGTGACCTACATCCAGTCCCCAAGCCACCCGCTTGAGATTTTCCTTTAACTTTGACTTTGTACACCTAAAATCAACACCTTGCATCCCACTTGACAAATCCCCTTTGCCAAATGTATACAACTCTTCTTACAACCAAAAAGACCACAACATCTTGTACAACTTCTCTTCTACACCAAGAAGACGCTCTTGTACAATGCTTCTTTTGAGTGATTACAAACTTTCATATAAGCCTTGATTCAGTATGTGATCGTGGACAAGGGCTATTATAGGTGGACTTTCAGAAATCTTCACTTTGGAGTAGGAATTTGGTGAAGAAACAGAAAGTGGGAACAGTTTTCAGAAAACTAGAATTTTGTCAGAGTTTTGGTCAGAAAACTTTCTATTTTATTGGTATTTTAGACCTAAGATAACAACCCTATTTATAGCTGAACTCTATGGTTAGTTAAGGTAATTATTAGGACAAATTTGAATATTTAAACGTTGGATAACGTTGAAGGAAATACCAGAAAACAGAAACTGTCCAACAGTCAGAAACTGCCATTAGTCGACTTGACATATGGGTTAGTCGACTAGGGTAGGCAAATTTCACTGGGTTAGTCGACTAGTATTGGGACCAAGTCGACTAGGTCAAGTTGAAATTAAAAGACAAGTTTCTAGAAACTGAAACTAGTCGACCAGAGGAAACTATAAGTCGACTATACAAGTCTATTAGTCGACTATATATATTGTTAAGTCGACTAATAGTGACAAACAGAGAGTTGGGATCTTTCAGGACAAAGAGGCTAGTCGACTAGGGAAATATACAAGTCGACTATACCATGTATAAGTCGACTATAAAAGAGTATAAGTCGACTAATAGGCTATGATGTGTGTGTGTGTTTCAAGGCTTTTAACATGTGATAGGTAGTAAAAAGTGCATATTTTTCAATACATTTACTATCACATTTTCATATTTATTCCTATAATTCTGCACATTTACTAATATTTTATCATTTATTGTGTGCAGGCCTTGAGAATAAAAATAAAAGAATAAAGCCTTAAAAGAAGCCCAAAAGCCCATGTTTAAAGCCCAATGTAAAAGTTGCAATTAACAATTGTCAAAATTGCAATTACTAAGGGCAATAGTTGCAAATACTAAAAGAAGAGGGAAGGATAGACTTCTATTCAACCCTAAATACTTGCAGGATGAGGATAAAAGCCAAAGAAGAGAGTGCAAAGATAACAAATTCGTTGTTAAAAGATTTGGGATCTAGGTAACTTGCTTCCCAAGTTATCCCGAAATTCACAAATAAAGAGTCAGGATGCAGCTTCCAGAAGGAAACGCCCAGATGGACGGACCAGAGGAGGCCACACGCCAAAGCGCGTGGCCAGAGACCACCCAAGAGCCGCGGAAATGCAGCTCAAGCTGCGTTTCCGCGGCAAGACAATTGATTCTGGCGATAAGTTTTTTTGGGAGAGTCGTCCCGGGACTCTACTTCCTTCTGCACCTATAAATACCCCTGCAGTGCAACCGAGATCTCAGAAGTCCAGCGCAGTACAGGGCCAAAAGTTAGGATTTTAGGCTTTCTTCTAGTTTGTAGTAGGTTTCTATTTTCGTTTTCTTTTGTAATTTTTGTAACTGAGAGGAGAGGATGCTTTCATGGAGGAAGGAGTTCATACTTGTACTAAGGTGACATCGGTGTAAGTCTTACTTTCCTCCATTGTTAATAAAATCTGCTCAAAGTTTGTCTTTATTTCTATTCTTGTTTTGTTTCTTTTATTCATGTTTTATCCTTGTTTTCATCTTCTCTTCTTGTTGTATTGTTTCTCTCTCTGATGACTTGCATACCATGAGATCCGATAGCTTCGAGACTGCCTAGCCGAAGAAGTGCCCTTGATGGCCTATGGAGATGAACAAGCCTTCTCTTTAGTTTGTCTTTTCTTTTCATAGTGTAGATCGCGAAGGTGGAAGATCCTATACGCCATACTTAAATGCCTTCCAAGAGAAGGTAAGTCGTTGCAAATGGATCAAAGGTAAGCAGGGCAGAAGAGGTAGGTACGTGTTATAGTTTTCTTTCTTTTATTTCTTTAGTATAGATCACCACATCTTCCACATCTTTCCAAATTCTTTCCCTACTCATTGTAAATACCATTGTAACTAATAAAATAAATAAAAAAGAGATAACTTACTTAAACGCTTCCATCGCTAGTCCCTCCCTGAGGATCACGACCCGCATAGCCATTGCTACAGCGGATAGAATTGAGCACCTCGCACATCCTTTTCCTAAATCTAAAATTCTTTATTTTTGTGTGCAGGAAAAACTCAATCAAAAAATGCGGGTCGAGTTTTTCCTGCACACAAAAATAAAGAATTTTAGATTTAGGAAAAGGATGTGCGAGGTGCTCAATTCTATCCGCTGTAGCAATGGCTATGCGGGTCGTGATCCTCAGGGAGGGACTAGCGATGGAAGCGTTTAAGTAAGTTATCTCTTTTTTTATTTATTTTATTAGTTACAATGGTATTTACAATGAGTAGGGAAAGAATTTGGAAAGATGTGAAAGATGTGGTGATCTATACTAAAGAAATAAAAGAAGAAAACTATAACACGTACCTACCTCTTCTGCCCTGCTTACCTTTGATCCATTTGCAACTTACCTTGTCTTGGAAGGCATTCAAGTATGGCGTATAGGATCTTCCACCTTCGCGATCTACACTATAAAAAGAAAAGACAAACTAAAGAGAAGGCTTGTTCATCTCCATAGGCCATCAAGGGCACTTCTTCGGCTAGGCAGTCTCGAAGCTATCAGATCTCATGGTATGCAAGTCATCAGAGAGAGAATCAATACAACAAGAAGAGAAGATGAAAACAAGGATAAAACATGAATAAAAGAAACAAAATAAGAATAGAAATAAAGACAAACTTTGAGAAGATTTTATTAACAATGGAGGAAAAGTAAGACTTACACGATGTCACCTCAGTACAAGTATGAACTCCTTCCTCCATGAAAGCATCCTCTCCTCTTAGTTACAAAAATTACAAAAGAAAATGAAAATAGAAACCTACTACAAACTAGAAGAATGCCTAAAAACCCTAACTTTTGGCCCTGTACTGCGCTGGACTTCTGAGATCTCGGTTGCACTGCAGGGGTATTTATAGGTGCAGAAGGAAGTAGAGTCCCGGGACGACTCTCCCAAAAAAACTTATCGCCAGAATCAAGCCGCGTTTCCGCGGCTCTTGGGTGGTCTCTGGCCACGCGCTTTGGCGCGTGGCCTCCTCTGGTCCGTCCATCTGGGCGTTTCCTTCTGGAAGCTGCATCCTGACTCTTTATTTGTGGATTTTGGGATAACTTGGGAAGCAAGTTGCCTAGATCCCAAATCTTTTAACAACGAATTTGTTATCTTTGCACTCTCTTCTTTGGCTTTTATCCTCATCCTGCAAGTATTTAGGGTTGAATAGAAGTCTATCCTTCCCTCTTCTTTTAGTATTTGCAACTATTGCCCTTAGTAATTGCAATTTTGACAATTGTTAATTGCAACTTTTACATTGGGCTTTAAACATGGGCTTTTGGGCTTCTTTTAAGGCTTTATTCTTTTATTTTTATTTCTCAAGGCCTGCACACAATAAATGATAAAATATTAGTAAATATGCAGAATTATAGGAATAAATATGAAAATGTGATTGTAACTGTATTGAAAAATATGCACTTTTTACTACCTATCACACCCCCACACTTATCTTTTTGCTTGTCCTCGAGTAAAAATCAAAAAGAAAAAGAAAACTAAACTAGCTAACTCACTTTCGTAGGAATCACGGTTGCACTTAGCATGTGCAAAAAGCCGTTAAACCCCTAGGTTACCCTAAAGGACGAGTGTTGTCTCGTGAGGGTTTTCAGCGGATTACACCCACAAAATCCATAAAAAGGAAAATATTTGAAATACTTTTGAAAAGACTAAGTAATCTATAAGTTTTTAGGATCCTCATTTTTATTCATTCTTAAACTTAGTCTTTATATAGTAAATTGTTTTCCTTTTTAGGTAAGGGTCAAAATTGAATGTTTGTATAGTCTTTTTCGTTACCCTAAGTCATATGCATCCTTGTGAATTTTTACTAGAAATTCATTAACTTGGACTCTCATGCCTCTTTATATATATATATATATTATATATATATATATATATATATATATATATATAATATGTATAACTCATCTAATTTTCTTTCGTGTAAGTATGAAGGCTTCTTGAGGCTCTCATACCTAACTAATTGACTATTAGATGTGTTAATACATATAATTTTTCTTTGTTTCCTTAGGCTTTCTAGTCCACCCATGTAGCGAACTTAAAGTTGATGACTCCCAAACTGGTCGGCTTTAGGGCACCAGGTGAGAAAACACCCCGCGGACTCAAATTCGAGTGAACTAGGCCACAAAATTAAGGACTTTATTTTATTTAGGACTCACCTTTTGGCGTGAATACTTATGCTTCTTGAGGCACATGTATCCAGCTTAATTGGTGATTTTTTTTTAAATTTTTTATGAGGCACAAGGGACTTTATCTTAGAATCCTAGATATGCATTAGGTATGCACATTTCATTAAGGTAAAAATTAAGACTAACTACTTATTCATTTCTCCTCCTATATCTAAAATTCAACAATTTATTTATTTTGATCAAGTTTTTAGAAATTCTAATCATGATTTTCCTAATTCTTAAGACTAACTTAGATTTCTTTCAAAGATAAGTCAAAATATTGTCCTTTTTTTTAATTTTTTTAAATTTTTTTTTATTCGCAAAAATTTTTGTTAGTTTCTACCTATGTTAGTATGTTAGTAAAGCCTCCCCCCACACTTATCTCATGCATTGTCCTCAATGTATGAATGTATGCATGTATGCATGAAAAAGAAGAAGGGAAGGCAGAAGTTACCTCAAGGTGGTGGTTCCGGTGATGGTCTAATTGGGCCAAGCGTTGCTACCCAATCAAGATAATGTAGTATTTGGAGGAACCTACCAGAAATTTTTCTTGTATACCCACTAAAATGTATGTATGATCATTTTTTAGCAATTTCACCCCATCAAATTTCCATAATTCATAATTATATTCAGAGTCAATTGTGTCAACCGCCTTGTCCCAAAATTGAGTGTGAAAAGATGGAATGATTGACTTGGACGTCGTAAGTATGGGAACGAATACCGACTCAGGAAAGAAACTTAAATCAAGTAAGGGTTCAGGAGTCGGGCTAGGTTCAGGAAGTGGGTCCAAATCAATAAGCTGAAACTCAAGTCCACAATCAGTTTCCCAAAATGGAATGTGACTCAATGTTGGTGATTCAAGTTCAGGAATGATAGGGTGTGGGAATCAAAACTGACTCTAAAAGATTGCCTAAGTCGGGTAACAAAACAGGAGTCAATAATGATTCGGGAATTTGAACTTGATCACAGATTTGAGAATCTAGGTCACATATCTCATTGAGCTCAATATCCTAAAAATGAGAACTTGCCATTTATCCATGGGACTTTCAAAATTACAAAATTGGTCAAGTTCATATGATCATAAAAAATGGGTGATTCAATTTCATGATGAATTGGTACAGGATCCAATGTTGACTCGGGAAAAGTAAAATCAGGTGGAGACACCGGAGTCATTATTGAATCAGGAAATAAAATTGAATCACCAAGTGGGAGATCAGGATCATATTCATGCTCAAGTTCTATTTCAGGAAAGGAATAACTTGCCAAACTATCAATTGGAGTTTCGGCAAGCTCAAATGATGGTACTGAATTAGAATCTTGTTGTCCAAGGCAACGTGACTCTTCGGCTTTAAGAGAGTGGTCAGCGAAAGCAGAATCGGCCGAACGGTGAGAACGTAAAGATTGAACCATCATATCTATTTCATGATCACGAGCTAATCTAGCCTGAGTCATGGTTTTAAGCATCTTTTCATAGTCGATTGGTGCATCATTTTGTGATTGGACTTGAAAAGAGGAAGTGTAATTGTGATGAAGTTGTGAGTCGGTGGACTCACGCATCATCATGTCTAAGATTGATGGTGATTGTTGCTTGGACTCCTGCATACTCATCATTTCCCGGATAGATGGTTTTCTATTCTGAATGGGTGGATCTGAGTATGACTCTTGGGAATATTGTGGACAAGGTGGAGATAGAGGACAAGTTGGTTGAAAATTGGACTCGGGGGAAGCGAAACCCCCATGAACTCTGTGAAGAGTCGAAAGTGGTATGAAAATTATGGTCATAAGATGGGGGGTATGGGTTATATTCATTCGGATAAGACCATTCCGGCACACTAGGTTGGTCAAAATTATGATATGCCGGGTTGGTAATATCTGAAAAAGAAGATGGTGTGTAATATGGATTAAAGTTGGAAAAATTATTATATGCCATATCACACAAACATAATCAGAAAAACAAAACAAACAAACAAGCAAACAAAAAAGAAAAATTTCTAACCTAAGTTAGGGTAGACCTATGACCTAGACGACTCCTAACTGGTTAGACTGTCCACGGGAGGTAGGGTGTAGACTTTGACCACAAGTTAATCAGCCAGGTCAGGGCAAGAGTGGTGGGAGGTTTTTCGTCAAAGACGTTCCTTAATTAAATAACCACCAATCTTCGAGCTTTCGGCCCTCAATCCCCTTCCTAGACACTGATTTGGCAGGAGTCAAATTCCAACACTATTCCCCCTTAGGATAATCTCCTAATTGAGTCCGAGATGTCCCTAGGGCCAATGTCTACTAATTTTTAGTTAGGCTTGGGTTAGTGAGTGCTTGGAATATGTTTTTTTGGGCCAAGGAAGGGTGTTTAAATCCCCACCTTATCTTGTTATGGGTTAGTGCCCTTAAGATAAGTTTGTGCAAGTGTACAAGATATGTAAATAAGATTCACTCAAAGCAATGAAAATCAACCAAGAGATGAGTCCTATTCTACATGCAATGCGAACGTACCTTGCTCCAGCACTCTTCAACAGTAAAAATAAATGAATTGAAAAGACACGTGCCTAAAATACAAACGTCTAATCAATTTTTTATCTTTTTCAATAAGTATTTTACTGTTGATTAATTAGCAGTATACAGGTTTATCACAGAACAAATATAACAGAGCTGACAAATCAAATTTCAGATTGCAGCAACCTGCAGAAAATTCAGTAAGTAGTTCTCTATTACTGCCGCGGATCCGCGGCTATTGCCGCGTTTGCGTGGCAAGGTAGTAGGCTCTGCTGCTCTGCCTTCGAGGGCAGAGGCACAGAGTTGCTATATGTCCTTGCTGCTGTTTTCCTGTTCTCCAAACCTGCAAACAGAAAGAATAAAAGAATTAGTTAATAATTTTTTTTTAGAGAAAACTTACCGTCCCTCACCGGCAACGGCGCCAAAATTTTGATTGAGTTTTTCCTGCACACAAAAATAAAGAATTTTAGATTTAGGAAAAGGATGTGCGAGGTGCTCAATTCTATCCGCTGTAGCAATGGCTATGCGGGTCGTGATCCTCAGGGAGGGACTAGCGATGGAAGCGTTTAAGTAAGTTATCTCTTTTTTTATTTATTTTATTAGTTACAATGGTATTTACAATGAGTAGGGAAAGAATTTGAAAAGATGTGGAAGATGTGGTGATCTATACTAAAGAAATAAAAGAAAGAAAACTATAACACGTACCTACCTCTTCTGCCCTGCTTACCTTTGATCCATTTGCAACGACTTACCTTGTCTTGGAAGGCATTCAAGTATGCGTATAGGATCTTCCACCTTCGCGATTTACACTATGAAAGAAAAGACAACTAAAGAGAAGGCTTGTTCATCTCCATAGGCCATTAGGGCACTTCTTCGGCTAAGCAGTCTCGAAGCTATCGGATCTCATGGTATGCAAGTCATCAGAGAGAGAAACAATAAAACAAGAAGAAAAGATGAAAACAAGAATAAAAGATGAATAAAAGAAACAAAATAAGAATAGAAATAAGACAAACTTTGAGCAGATTTTATTAACAATGGAGGAAAAGTAAGACTTACACCGATGTCACCTCAGTATAAGTATGAACTCCTTCCTCCATGAATGCATCCTCTCCTCTCAGTTACAAAAATTACAAAAGAAAACGAAAATAGAAACCTACTACAACTAGAAGAAAGCCTAAAAACCCTAACTTTTGGCCCTGTACTGCGCTGGACTTCTGAGATCTCGGTTGCACTGCAGGGGTATTTATAGGTGTAGAAGGAAGTGAGTCCCGGGACGACTCTCCCAAAAAACTTATCACCAGAATCAACTGTCTTACCGTGGAAACGCGGCTTGGGCTGCGTTTCCGCGGCTCTTGGGTGGTCTCTGGCCACGCGCTTTGGCGCGTGGCCTCCTCTGGTCCGTCCATCTGGGCGTTTCCTTCTGGAAGCTGCATCCTGACTCTTTATTTGTGTATTTCGGGATAACTTGGGAAGCAAGTTACCTAGATCCCAAATCTTTTAACAACGAATTTGTTATCTTTGCACTCTCTTCTTTAGCTTTTATCCTCATCCTGCAAGTATTTACGGTTGAATAGAAGTCTATCCTTCCCTCTTCTTTTAGTATTTGCAACTATTGCCCTTAGTAATTGCAATTTTGACAATTGTTAATTGCAACTTTTACATTGGGCTTTAAACATGGGCTTTTGGGCTTCTTTTAAGGCTTTATTCTTTTATTTTTATTTCTCAAGGCCTGCACACAATAAATGATAAAATATTAGTAAATGTGCAAAATTATAGGAATAAATATGAAAATGTGATAGTAAATGTATTGAAAAATATGCACTTTTTACTACCTATCACACCCCCACACTTATCTTTTTGCTTGTCCTCGAGTAAAATCAAAAAGAAAAAGAAAACTAAACTAGCTAACTCACTTTCGTAGGAATCACGGTTGCACTTAGCATGTGTAACAAGCCGTTAAACCCCTAGGTTACCCTAAAGGACGAGTGTTGTCTCGTGAGGGTTTTCAGCGGATTACACCCACAAAATCCATAAAAAGAAAATATTTGAAATACTTTTGAAAAGACTAAGTAATTTATAAGTTTTTAGGATCCTCATTTTTATTCATTCTTAAACTTAGTCTTTATATAGTAAATTATTTTCCTTTTTAGGTAAGGGTCAAAATTGAATGTTTGTATAGTCTTTTTCGTTACCCTAAGTCATATGCATCCTTGTGAATTTTTACTAGAAATTCTTAACTTGGACTCTCATGCCTCTTTATATATATATATATATATATATTATATATATATATATATATAATATATATATATATATATATATTTAATATGTATAACTCATCTAATTTTCTTTCGTGTAAGTATGAAGGCTTCTTGAGGCTCTCATACCTAACTAATTGACTATTAGATGTTTTAATACATATATGAGTAATTTTTCTTAGTTTCCTTAGGCTTTCTAGTCCACCCATGTAGCGAACTTAAAGTTGATGACTCAACTGGTCGGCTTTAGGGCACCAGGTGAGAAAACACCCCGCGGACTCAAATTCGAGTGAACTAGGCCACAAAACTAAGGACTTTATTTTATTTAGAACTCACCTTTTGGCGTGAATACTTATGCTTCTTGAGGCACATGTATCCAGCTTAATTGGTGATTTTTTTTTTAAATTTTTTATGAGGCACAAGGGTTTTTGTCTTAGAATCCTAGATATGCATTAGGTATGCACATTTCATTAAGGTAAAAATTAAGACTAACTACTTATTCAATTTCTCCTCCTATACCTAAAAATTCAACAATTTATTTATTTTGACCAAGTTTTTAGAAATCCTAATCATGATTTTCCTAATTCTTAAGACTAACTTAGATTTCTTTCAAAAGATAAGTCAAAATATTGTCCTTTTTTTTTTAATTTTTTTTTTAAATTTTTTTTATTAGCAAAATTTTTTTGTTAGTTTCTACCTATGTTAGTATGTTAGTAAAGCCTCCCCCCACAATTATCTCATGCATTGTCCTCAACGTATGAATGTATGCATGTATGCATGAAAAAGAAGAAGGGAAGGTAGAAGTTACCTCAAGGTGGTGGTTCCGGTGGTGGTCTAATTGGGCCAAGCATTGCTACCCAATCAAGATAATGTAGTATTTGGAGAAACCTACCAGAAATTTTTCTTGTATAACCCACTAAAATGTATGTATGATCATTTTTTAGCAATTTCACCCCATCAAATTTCCATAATTCATAATTATATTCAGAGTCAATTGTGTCAACCGCCTTGTCCCAAAATGGAGTGTGAAAAGATGGAATGATTGACTTGGACGTCGTAAGTATGAGAACGAATACCGACTCAGGAAAGAAACTTAAATCAAGTAAGGGTTCAGGAGTCGGGCTAGGTTCAGGAAGTGGGTCCAAATCAATAAGCTGAAACTCAAGTCCACAATCAGTTTCCCAAAATGGAATGTGACTCAATGTTGGTGATTCAAGTTCAGGAATGATAGGTGTGGGAATCAAAACTGACTCTAAAAGATTACCTAAGTCGGGTAACAAAACAGGAGTCAATAATGATTCGGGAATTTGACTTGATCACAGATTTGAGAATCTAGGTCACATATCTCATTGAGCTCAATATCATAAAAATGAGAACTTGCCAATTTATCCATGGGACTTTCAAAATTGCAAAATTGGTCAAGTTCAATATGATCATAAAAAATGGGTGATTCAATTTCATGATGAATTGGTACAGGATCCAATGTTGACTCGGGAAAAGTAAAATCAGGTGGAGACACCGGAGTCATTATTGAATCAGGAAGTAAAATTGAATCACCAAGTGGGAGATCAGGATCATATTCATGCTCAAGTTCTATTTCAGGAAAGGAATAACTTGCCAAACTATCAATTGGAGTTTCGGCAAGCTCAAATGATGGTACTGAATTAGAATCTTGTTGTCCAAGGCAACGTGACTCTTCGGCTTTAAGAGAGTGGTCAGCGAAAGCAGAATCGGCCGAACGGTGAGAACGTAAAGATTGAACCATCATATCTATTTCATGATCACGAGCTAATCTAGCCTGAGTCATGATTTTAAGCATCTTTTCATAGTCGATTGGTGCATCATTTTGTGATTGGACTTGAAAAGAGGAAGTGTAATTGTGATGAAGTTGTGAGTCGGTGGACTCACGCATCATCATGTCTAAGATTGATGGTGATTGTTGCTTGGACTCCTGCATACTCATCATTTCCCGGATAGATGGTTTTCTATTCTGAATGGGTGGATCTGAGTATGACTCTTGCGAATATTGTGGATAAGGTGGAGATGGAGGACAAGTTGGTTGAAAATTGGACTCGGGGGAAGCGAAACCCCATGAACTCTGTGAAGAGTCGAAAGTGGTATGAAAATTATGGTCATAAGATGGGGGTATGGGTTATATTCATTCGGATAAGACCATTCCGGCACACTAGGTTGGTCAAAATTATGATATGCCGGGATGGTAATATCCAAAAAGAAGATGGTGTGTAATATGGATTAAAGTTGGAAAAATTATTATATGCCATATCACACAAACATAATCAAAGAAAAACAAAACAAACAAACAAGCAAACAAAAAAGAAAAATTTCTAACCTATGTTAGGGTAGGCTATGACCTAGACGACTCCTAACTGGTTAGACTATCCACGGGAGGTAGGGTGTATACTTTGACCACAAGTTAATCAGCCAGGTCAGGGCAAGAGCGGTGGGATGTTTTCCGTCAAAGACGTTCCTTAATTAAATAACCACCATCTTCGGGCTTTCGGCCCTCAATCCCTTCCTAGACACTGATTTGGCAGGAGTCAAATTCCAACACTGTTCCCCCTTAGGATAATCTCCTAATTGAGTCCGAGATGTCCCTAGGGCCAACGTCTACTAATTTTTAGTTAGGCTTGGGTTAGTGAGTGCTTGGAATATGATTTTTGGGCCAAGGAAGGGTGATTAAATCCCCACCTTATCTTGTTATGGGTTAGTGCCCTTAAGATAAGTTTGTGCAAGTGTACAAGATATGTAAATAAGATTCACTCAAAGCAATGAAAATCAACCAAGAGATGAGTCCTATTCTACATGCAATGCGAACGTACCTTGCTCCAGCACTCTTCAACAGTAAAAATAAATGAATTGAAAAGACACGTGCCTAAAATTCAAACGTCTAATCAATTTTTTATCTTTTTCAACAAGTATTTTACTGTTGATTAATTAGCAGTATACAGGTTTATCACAGAACAAATATAACAGAGCTGACAAATCAAATTTCAGATTGCAGCAACCTGCAGAAAATTCAGTAAGTAGTTCTCTACTACTGCCGCGGATCCGTGGCTATTGCCGCGTTTGCGCGGCAAGGTAGTAGACTCTGCTGCTTTGCCTTCGAGGGCAGAGGCACAGAGTTGCTATATGTCCTTGCTGCTGTTTCCTGTTCTCCAAACCTGCAAACAGAAAGAATAAAAAATTAGTTAATAATTTTTTTTAGAGAAAAACTTACCGTCCCTCCCCGGCAACGGCTCCAAAATTTTGATTGAGTTTTCCTGCACACAAAAATAAAGAATTTTAGATTTAGGAAAAGGATGTGCAAGGTGCTCAATTCTATCCGCTGTAGCAATGGCTATGCGGGTCGTGATCCTCAGGGAGGGACTAGCGATGGAAGCGTTTAAGTAAGTTATCTCTTTTTTTATTTATTTTATTAGTTACAATGGTATTTACAATGAGTAGGGAAAGAATTTGGAAAGATGTGGAAGATGTGGTGATCTATACTAAAGAAATAAAAGAAAGAAAACTATAACACGTACCTACCTCTTCTGCCATGCTTACCTTTGATCCATTTGCAACGACTTACCTTGTCTTGGAAGGCATTCAAGTATGGCGTATAGGATCTTCCACCTTCGCGATCTACACTATGAAAAGAAAAGACAAACTAAAGAGAAGGCTTGTTCATCTCCATAGGCCATCAGGGCACTTCTTCCGCTAGGCAGTCTCGAAGCTATCGGATCTCATGGTATGCAAGTCATCAGAGAGAGAAACAATACAACAAGAAGAGAAGATGAAAACAAGGATAAAACATGAATAAAAGAAACAAAACAAGAATAGAAATAAGGACAAACTTTGAGCATATTTTATTAACAATGGAGGAAAAGTAAGACTTACACCGATGTCACCTCAGTACAAGTATGAACTCCTTCCTCCATGAAAGCATCCTCTCCTCTCAGTTACAAAATTACAAAAGAAACGAAAATAGAAACCTACTACAACTAGAAGAAAGCCTAAAAACCCTAACTTTTGGCCCTGTACTGCGCTGGACTTCTGAGATCTCGGTTGCACTGCAGGGGTATTTATAGGTGCAGAAGGAAGTAGAGTCCCGGGACGACTCTCCCAAAAAAACTTATCGCCAGAATCAACTGTCTTGCCGCGGAAACGCGGTTTTTTCCGCGGCTCTTGGGTGGTCTCTGCCACGCGCTTTGGCGCGTGGCCTCCTCTGGTCCGTCCATCTGGGCGTTTCCTTCTGGAAGCTGCATCCTGACTCTTTATTTGTGGATTTCGGGATAACTTGGGAAGCAAGTTACCTAGATCCCAAATCTTTTAACAATGAATTTGTTATCTTTGCACTCTCTTCTTTGACTTTTATCCTCATCCTGCAAGTATTTAGGGTTGAATAGAAGTCTATCCTTCCCTCTTCTTTTAGTATTTGCAACTATTGCCCTTAGTAATTGCAATTTTGACAATT
>JAVJIF010028818.1:0-67395 GCA_038442645.1 Agave tequilana | reverse complement strand
TGCAGCATAGGCAAGCTAGTGTGCTTGCGTATGTTGTTCTTGCGGGAACAAGAGAGGGACTAGTGAGTCTAAGGAGTTCTAGTTTGAACTCGTTGTAAGTGTTGCGACACCGAGTGATCCGGTGGGATCGATTCTAGTGGAAATCCTTCATAGTATTAAAGGCGGGGACGGAGAACAAGGGTTCTCGAACCTCGAAACAAT
The DNA here is from genome assembly GCA_038442645.1 of Agave tequilana. NCBI lineage: Eukaryota > Viridiplantae > Streptophyta > Magnoliopsida > Asparagales > Asparagaceae > Agave > Agave tequilana. Next base: position 67,194 of record JAVJIF010028818.1, on the reverse strand, counting down.
CTCCCGTGTTTGCGATTACTCTCTATCTATCTCTCACTTGTGTTTATATCTTGCATGCTTATATTGCTTTTATCTTTATATACTTGATATATCTTGGGCATTATTGATATAACTTTGGATTGTTTGCTCACACTTGTATTCAACCAAGGGAGCCATAGCGGCACCTCCACTCTTATCTAGAAGAATCTAAGGAGATAGTCTAAAGCCTTCACCAGAAATTCAGCTACACTCTTATGTTATACCTTGTGTGTTAGCTTAATAGTTTTTAGTTTGCATAAATAGTTTTTAATTCTATATTATTCTTCATTTGATTAGCTAGTCACCTATTTACCCCCCTCTAAGTGATTTCAATTGGTATCAGAGCTTGGTGCTCTTGATTTGGGTCTAACAACCTAGAGTTAAAGATCCTTATTTTTAGCTAATCATAATATTTATTTACACCATATGGATTTCATGACACCTCCCATGTTTGACATTCTTAATATCCAAACTTGAAAAGTTAAGATGTCATTGTACCTCAAGCCCTAAACATTCATGTTTATGTTGCCACTATTAAAAATTTATATTGTTTAAATGGCAAGCATCTAGAGGGTAACTCAAAAGCCATCCATGCTTTAAAGTAAATCTTAAATGATGATTATTTATGTAGGGTTGCTAACTTTGATTTGGTTTTTGTAGCATGGAACACTATAGTCTCCCTTGGCGAATAAAAACAATATTATGTGGGGAGGGACTCGGATGAGGGAAGTAATGCTTCCAACTTATGCTACATGGTCCAAGGGGATAACCCCCTGAGGTAAATTCCGAATCCGAGCTTGATGAGGACGTTGACTTGTCATATGATGAGCTTGCTTTATTTTGTCAACAATTTCTTAAAAAATATGATTTACTTAAAAAGGACCATAAAAGATTGAAAAATAAATATAAGTCCATTTCAAAAGAAAAGGATTCTTTTCAAATAAACTTGAAAATGTTTCAAAAGAAAATGAAGCTTTGAAAAAGGAGAATATATCCATATTTTCTAAATTAAATGATATTTTTGAAGGAAATAATTCTTTGAAGAATAAAATTAATTTGGTGAAAAGGAAAAGAAATTGTTTTGAAAGAAAATAACTCTTTAAAAAGAAAATTTGTTTCAAAAGAAAAGTAAATATTTCTAAAAAGAAAAGAATTGTTGATTCTCATTCTTTCCATGCTCTTCATGCCACCATTGATAAAAATGAGATTCAACTTTTGAAAAATAGAATAAATTATTTGAGATCAACTTTGAGCAATTGTGCATTCAACCATTCTAAATTGGAGACCTGTTTCAAAAGAAACAGGCTCCACATGTTCATGCACATCACCCATGGCATACATATACACACTTTGCACATTATGATCATACTCATTCACATATGCATGCTAGAGTGTACAAATGTAAAAATTGTGGCTGCAAAGGCCATCTTGTAAGATTTTGCTATGATAGAGTAAATTCTTTAAATTTTGCAATAAAAATGTTTGGGTTCTTTATGATGCTAAACTGGTGGACCCAAAAGAAAATGGGCACCAAAGTTCCCACCACTTGTGTTTGATGCAGGTGTGGGCTCTCACATGACGTGAGAGGGTGGTGCCTTGGTGGTGGATGCATGAGCTAGATGGATATACAAAATGATGCACCACTATCAAGGAAGTTTGGTGGGAGACCCACCATGTTTTGAGGCTTAGAGAATAGTGCATATGATTTGGTAACTATCTCTAAACTCCTATTTAACTTAACAAGCTTTAATATGAATGTTTTTAGCATGTTTTCTTTTGCTTCATGTGTGAATACTTGTTTAAATGTAATTTCATTAAAACATGTGTTTATCCTTGTACAAGTAGTGAGCGATATTTGATTCTTATATGTTATACTTCATTGCTCATTTGTACTCATTACATGTACATGTATGACCTAGTTTTGATGATTCCTCATTTACACTTGTTTTCCCTATTTTTGTAAATGTATTGCTTCATGTATATGTTATTCTTTTTTAAAACTAACTATACATGTATACCCTTGAGTCACTTACCTTCATGCTTACATTATGGATTCGTTTGTGTTTGAGATATGTATGTATATTGTTAGTTTTGATAGAACATACATGTACCTTGAAGCTTGATTTTAATAAAAAAATACATTTTTATGATTTTCAAGTTTTGATAAAAGAATTTCATGTTATTTTTGAGCTTTATTGATTATTTCATGAATATGCTATTCCATAACTTTTGTACACTCACATTATTTGTTTCCTCATGATTTTGTTTCATGAGCACATTTTTGAGCTTTATAGATTTCGATTGTCAATTTTTGTGTACTTAGCAATGATTCATGGGATACATGATTTGTTTTCATGTTTGAAGGATCTTTAACTAGTTTTTAAAAATTATTTTAAACTAGTTATTTATTCTTCATTTGGTAGTATTTTCAATCCACAATTATTTTCAAATCCTAATTTTGAAAACTTCTACACTTAAAGGGCGGATGGATGGGCGACATGCCTTATATGCTTTAAAATTGAAAATCTTTTAAATTTGTGCATGAATAGGGTGGATAGTTATGAGTAACACATATGATCTTCATGATATTTCACTTTTGTATACTCATAGTTGTTTCTATATATGTATGCTTCTAAATCTTAATATATCATTTCAATTGATATTTTCTTTTTCATACATATATATGTTTTGATTGTGCTTGATTTATATTAACTTTACATGTTTAAGCACAAATTATGTAATAACTAAGCTTGACTAATTTTTAAATGTTTATTGGTATCTTAATGAGCTTATGCATTATTTTCAATTGGTATTTCAATTGATATCAAAATATACTTCTCATTTTACCTTTAATTGGTATAAAAAAAAATTTACAATGTTTCAATTTTAATTGGTATCAAAATTTATTTTTGTTGACTTGAGAAATTTTAAAATTTTGTTTTAAAGTGATTTCAAAATTTGTTGATGTATATTGCCTATATGCAAGGGGAGCTTAACATCTCTTCTATATATACATTCATGTTGAGTGTATCTTATATTGAGGAGCTTGACATCTCTTCTATATATACATTCATATTGAGTGTATCATATATTGAGGAGCTTGGCATCTCTTCTTTTGTGGTGTAAGGGGAGCTTAACATCTCCACTCATACATTGTATATTATACTTTATGTGAGTTAGGGTTTTGTCAGCCCTTCTTCATGTAATGGATGTATGCGGGGAGAGATAACTTAACGTCTCTCTCTTCATGAATGTATATCACATTATATCTTTATTGTTTGATTATTTTCGCCCTTTTGTTGATGAATGACAAAAAGGGGGGAGATGGATCTTGAGAGTTTATATATGCATGTTTATTTTCTTGTTTATGCATATATATTTTGTTTATGGAAAAGTGGAGAAGAATTTGGTGAGTTTATGAAGCTTTATCTCCTTGTTTATGCATATATATTTGTTTTGTTTTATGCACTTCATCGAACATATTTTGTTTATTGTTATGCATGAGTTAAGGGGGGCTTCTATGAAGCTTATCTTTAATCCATGCATATATAACTCCATGGTTTTGTCATCATCAAGAAGGGAGAGATTGTTAGCCCAAGGCCCATCGCTCTAGTTTTGATGATGATTAACTCATATAGTTATAGTACTATGATCTTGTGTTTAAGCAATCTTAGATATTTGATCAAGATCTTAGTAGGTGTTTAGCTTCAAAAAGCTTCAAAGTCAGTTTTGGAGCTAGTACTTGTTGATTCAAGAGCTCGCACATCAAGATTACATCAAGTACTCAAGAGGAGTCTGACTCATTGGATCAAGGTTTGGACCAAGTCAAGAAGAAGAAGAAGATTTTTCAAGAGAAGATTTTCAGATGACTTGTGTCAGGTTTTTTTTAAGTGTTAAGATTTATTTTTAGATAAAATGTAAAGGATAGATTAGTTGGTGAATTGCTCAAGTTCATATATGCACACACAAAATTTATATATATTTTAGAAAATACCGTTTTGATTTTTAAGCTTCAAAGTATACGTGTGTTTTATCAAAACCTATTTTAGAGCTTATTGTCAAAAATATAAATATTTCATCTTATATGTGTAGTGGATCTTATCCATACACACTGAGCTTCAAAAGTGTTTAAAATATCTCTATTTTTGTATTTGGAGAATTTTTGGAAAATTATTTTTCAATTTGGAGATTGTTTTTAAAAAAATACGGTTTTTTGTTTAAGGCCAAAATTTCTATATCATAGAAATGGTTCAATTTATTTGTATATATATTATTTTTAGTCAAACGTGTTTGTATATCAAACTATAAATAAACCAATTTTTTATAGAATTTATGAGATTTTTGAGATTTTATTAGAGCTAAAAAGACCAAGTTTTAATCCCTAATCATGGCTGACCAGGTCTTCTGCCGGTTGACCGGCCCGATCGACCATGCCAGAAGTCGATCGACCGCCAGAGAGTTCTGCTCTCTGTAAATGGCCCCGGTCGATCGGCGCGGTCGACCGATAGTAAATGGCCCTGTAACGGTTGACCGTCCGGTCGACCGCTTTTCCCAACGGTCGAAAATCCGACCGTTGGCGGTCGACCAGCCGGTCGATCGACAGCAGGATTTCCTGCTGAGTTGGACCCCAACGGGTAGGTTTTGGAGGCCTATAAATTGGGGTTCCTTTGGACTGTTTTCAACAAGATTTTAAGTGGGTTTCCAAGCTAGTTTTTCCTACCTTTCTAATTGTTTATCTCCACTTATTTTAGAGCCAAATACTTCCATATCAAAAGGAGAGTTTTTAAGAGTGTTTTGTAAAGGAGATTTTTGAGTTCTTCACCATGAATATATTCTAGTTTTTCTCACACATACTTGAGCTTTCCATTGTCATATCTATCCAATAGGTGAGTTGTTGTGAGAGTGCTTTTAGGTGATCAAAGTGTTGAGATCACCAAGTGTTCTATCTTATATTTGAGTAGGTGACTTGCGGGTTCGTGCTGTTTCGAGTTCTTGTGGAGCTCGTATAGAGGTGCGTCCTCGGTAAACTAGTGTGCTTGCGTGTGTTGTTCTTGCGAGAACAGGAAAGGGACTAGTGAGTCTAAGGAGTTCTAGTGTGAACTCGTTGTAGGTATTGCGACACCGAGTGATCAGGTGGGATCGATTCTAATGGAAATCTTTCCTAGTGTTGAAGGCGGGGACATATAGTAAGGGTGCTCAAACCTCAAAATAAATCTCCCGTGTTTACGATTGCTCTCTCTCTATCTCTCACTTGTGTCTATATCTTGCATGCTATATTGCTTTATCTTTATATGCTTGATATATCTTGTACCTTATTGATAAATGCTTTGGACTATTTGCTCACACTTGTATTCAACCAGAGAGCCATAGAGGCACCTCAACTCTTATCTAGAGGAATCTTGAGGAGATAGACCAGAGTCCTTCATTGGGAATTCGGCTACACTCTTGTGTTATACCTTGTGTGTTAGTTTAATAGTTTTTAGTTTGCATAAATAGTTTTTAATTTCGCATTATTCATTAGATATCTAGTCACCTATTTACCCCCCTTCTAGGTGATTTCAATGACGCGTATGGTTTGGCCCCAAGTAGTGTCGCATCTTTTGGACGGCGAATATCAACACTAAGCATTCTTTTTTCGATCGGTTGTATCGATATTTAGCTCCGGTCATAGTTCTACTCAGATAGTAAATTGCCTGCTCGTGTTCTTGATCATTATTCTGGCTAGTAAGCCCCAAGAATGATTCATAGCTCGAATATATATTAGAAAAGGTTTTCCTGACACCAAATCTGTAAGGACAGGTGGATGTGTGAGATACCGCTTGATTTCCTCGAATGCTTGTTTGCAAACATCATCTCAGATGAATGAAACACCCTTCTTCATCATTTGGTAAAGGGTTGGCATCGTCCTGAGAGATTCGAGATAAATCTCCAGATATAGGTTAGTCGCCCTTGCAATCCTTCTATGATTCCTTGGAGGTTGCATCTCCTAGACGGCGCGGACTTTCTCTGGGTCGAGGTGGATTCCTTTGGATGTCACGAACAACTCGCGGAATTTACCACTGGCTACCCTCAGGAAGTATTGGTGGGATTCATCTTCAATAGATGCGCCGCCTGCCTGATATCGAATACTGTCTTTAGACTGCTATGTGATCGCCTTTGGCACTGCTTTTTACTGCAATTCGTCTATATATCATTCTACTGTTTTTGCGTATGCTTATGAAAAATTGCATTCATAACTCTCTGGTATGTCGCCCCTACATTCGTCCATCTGAAGGGAATGACAGTACAGCAATACACCCGTGTCCTGAAAGATGTATGCTTCTCATCTTTAGGGTACATTTAATTGATTGTATTCCAAAATACATCCTTGAAAGACATATGTTCAAACCCACACGTGTTGTCGATCATGACATCTGTGATTGTAAGGGGAACTCATCTTTTGGACACGCGTCATTTAGATCATGGAAATCAATGCAAACCCGAATCTTCCCATTCTTCTTGGTAATGGGGATGATATTGGCTACCCAATCAGGGTGTTGTTCTTCCTGGTAAAATCAAAGTCTGTAAGCTTCTTAACTTCTGACTGAATTGCTTCCATTATCTCCGGGTAGAATCGTCGTTGTTGTTCCTTGACAGGCTTCGCATCCGGATTGAAGTTGAGGCGATGCATAACTACTTGAGGGTCGAGCCCAGGCATATCCTCGTAGTTCCAAGTGAAAATATATATGTACTCTCGTACAAGAGATATTAGATCTTTCTTCTCGGGGGGTGATAAGCTTTCGCTTATAAAGATGGGCTTGGGATTAGCCTCATCTACCAGATTAATCTGGGTTAGCTTATCCTCTGTGAGTTATTCGCATTGTTCAAAGGGAATATCCTAGAGAGTATTTAGGTGTTTGATTCAAGGATCTGTATCTGACTGGATCATTTCTTCATCTCCATGGCTTGTTAAAACTATGTTTACTGAAAGTTCTTTAAAGATGTTGTCGACACTGACATCTGACTCCGACTATGACGTGCCTGATGAGTGATTATGCTGTAATGACTCTTTAGACTTAGAGGCTGACGGGATTGGAGTTGACACATAGCCCAACCCATTGCGAGTTCGATGATAATAATCAGGGGCTTTCCCTTTTGGAACGAAGGATCGAAGTAATGTTCTCCTAACTTTGCCAAAGTTCAAGCCAGGACCACTTGTTAGATCACCCTATGTTCTCCATCATTCTGAGTACATTTGACTCGTAATGAGAGAACTGAGGAAGTTCAGTCTCACTTTCTGAGTCTTCGCAAGTTGTTGGTTTGGACTTGACTCTTCCAAGAAGGATCAGTTTTTGGCCTTTGCATCTTGTTGGGACCTCGAAGAAAGATCCTTGCGCATCACTGACGCTTTGATATACCATGAGAGTTGATCTCATCGGTACATGCAATGATATTAGGGCATCTATTGCCGACCAGGGGTCATCACTTACATCGGTATCTGATGGCACTAAAGCAGAAGCAAACATAGAAAAGTAAGCAAATCTGACTCTTCATTAATATGCCACTCGCCTACTTCATTGGCGATCTCATTGACATCGAGTTTATTAATGCTCGTTACAAGTGGATTCAGCCCCCAAAGTCATTCTTCTTCTACCTCTTGCTCGACTCATTACCAGAGTCTAGTTGCTCTGGCTGGAGATTCTCGTCTGTCTCTAGAGAATCCTGGTACAGGAAGGAGTCTGTAAAGTAGTTCTCTACCCCTTTGAATAGATGCCTTTCGGCGATTAACATTCAGACTTTTCCATCTCCATCAACAGGCTTCATGACTTGATGGAGAGTAGAGGGGACGATGGAGTTGCGATGATCTATGGTCGTCCCAGTAGCAAATTATATGAAGTGTCGGCATAGATAACATAGCACGTCACCACAAATCTTAGGTCCCGATCTGACATTTGAGTTAAATCTTTCCCATTGGGCGCGTACCATTGGCATTGAAACCGTAAATGGTAGTTTGAGTGGTGCTCAATTGGTGAGTAGGGATTCCCAAGTGCTGCATGACCCGACGGGGCATGATGCTCAACGCGTATCCTGGATGCACCTGAATGCGGCTTACTTCAGACGATCCAATATACCCTATAGAGTATAGGGGCCTATCATGTTTTCTCCTAACCTGCATGTCGTCTGGAGTGAAGGTTATGCAAGGGGCATGTTGAGAGGCGTGGAGATAGTCTCTTCACCTTCCTCTTGTGGTTCAGCCGGAATCCATGCCATAAAGACCTTAGCATCAGCTAAATCTTCTCTCAGAATTTCTCTTGTTGACTTAATAGTCTCAGGAGCTCATAAAGGGTGATCCTGGCCAGGATATTAGGTAGTTGAGCTAAGACATCAAAGCGATAAGGTGCTGAAGATCCTTCCGCTTTGTCCTTAGGGGGCCTTGGCATACCAAACTCCTTTTGCTTCTCCACAGGTTGCTTCATAGATTGCTTGGTTGGCTCTGGGGTGGGTTTAGGCAGATTTGCCACAATTTTGTCATATTTCTTCAAATATAATTGACCCGAGCGGGTTCCTGCTACGAGCGGCGCATTCGATTCTACAACAAGGACGATTATCTCCTCCTCGGAATCAGTTAGCGAGGAGACATTAGTTTCTGCTTCCCAAGAGGAAACACACACCACATTGCAAGGTGAAGCTTTTGCTTTGCCCCTGGACTTCCTGTTGGTAACAGTAGTCCACTATTGGCTTCCACAAAGTAAGGATGAACCCACATGATCTCTCTCTAACGAGTAGGAACAAGTATGAAACTTTTCTCCCACTGGTGGTGTGGATCTGTATTTAGCACCCTTAGTTCCCTTTTGGGATGGGAACTACTCCGACTGGAGTTGGAGGCTGAATCCTGAACTGAAGAAATAAAATCATGTTAACTGTCACTCTTTTCCTGCTCTGGGCAGAGCTTGAGGACCTCCGCATCAATCAAAGCTTGAAGAATATCTTTGAAGACATAACAGCTCTTGGTAGGGTGCCCCAGCATCCTGTGGTACAAGCAATAATTGGGGTTGTCGGTCTTTCCAACCTCCTCAGGACGTCTAGCTCAGAAAGTTTCAGTCTGTTACTCTTGTTGAGTAACTTGATCAATGAATCTACATGTTCATCCTTGAAGAAGTACTGCTTATTGGCGCATAGCTAGGTTGAAGAGCTACCCCCTCTAGCCGTTTAGGACTTAGAGGGAGACTTTGTCTCTGTCGCTAGTGTGTCCATCATTTTAGCCTGGAAAGATGCTTCTGGCATGCACCTTGTTGACTTTTTGGGTCCGGCTTATTTTCTTCTGCCTTAACCCTGGCGACAATCTCTTCTGCTTGTTCACCTTACTGGACCAACTGCTTTCAAGAACGATTTTCAGCTACTCCTATCTGAGGTAGGAGTGAGGTTTGCAAATTGTGACGCATATTTTTACCAGGGTGGCGTGGGTCATACCGCTAGGACATCGGAGTGCCATATGAAATCTCTCCACAAATGATTTAGCTGACTCTCTTTCTGTTGCCTCGTCGCCAAGAGAGCTGGCATGATAATTTTTGAGTCATCTTCGAAGAAGCGTGTATGGAAAAGCTTCTCCAGATCACCCCAGTTCTTAATGGAGCCTTCAGGGAGCTTCATGAACCATTCAAAAGCAATCTCCTTTAGGGTGCCGATAAATAAATGTGCCAAGATGGTATCATTTGATACTACATTCCCTGTCTGAGACTTGAAGTAGCATATGTGTTGGTTAGGTGACCCTTGCCATCGAAGGCCTACCGGGTCAGAGCTTTGAACTTAGGAGAGTACGGGACAAGATCTCACTCAGCTGGGTATGGCCGGACCACTCCTACTTCTTTTAGGCCTTTCCGACGGCAAGCGCTTCAAGATACTATTCAAGTTTACTCATTCTTTTGGAATGAGTGCTCGTATTTTCTGAGTTGCCTTCCTCTTCGAATGAAGGTTTGGACAACTCAGAGTTTGAATGCTCCTCCTCCTCAGTATGTGTAGAAGACGAGCTTTCCCCTTCCTTCTGATTGCCTTTGGACTTCTTAGAAGGAGTTTTTGGCCCTAGACTTCTTCTTTTTGTCCTTAAGCAATTGCGAAAGCATCTGCTTGAGGTTGTTGATGATTCTTGTTGAGCACGAATCATATCGAGCTGCTCCCTTTTGGGCCTGGGCTTGCTATTGAAAACGCTTGGCCATTTCTTCAGGAGTGCTTGCCATATATATGAAGGCTTCTTTATCTACAGAAGAGCTCAAGGCCTGTGACTCCGCAATGGCAGAATATGACTCGCTTACTTTGATGCCTTGGTTAGGGCACTATAGTCCACTGGGGTTATCACGCCAGTCCGAGTGCGGGTATGTCGGTACACTCCTTCTGGCTCGGTGTCTGACTCATCAGAGCTGACTATTGGCTGCTTCCTCTTAGTCTTGCTTGGCGTAGTGCTGGGACCTACAATGTTTGCAGTAACTTCAGGGTACTCCGTATCAGAAAAAGTTCTTCTTGTGCGGGAATGACGTCTTTTGGCCGAGCGGGAGACTGATGTAGATGATAACTGTTTGAACACTGACTGTTTGCAGTGGCATTCAGAGAGCACTGCTGTAATGAGTCATTCACAGTATCATAGTGAAATGATTTGATGAACAATCCTCTTCTTTGTCAAGTAATCTTGTCGGAGGGATCAAAGAGACTAGCTTTGAGTCTCTGAGGACGAGGACTTGTCAGCTCCCTTCTGACTCTAGCTGTTGGAGAACGAATGTTAACCTTGTGTCATGATCGGTCGCTGAATCTGCATATTTATTGTCATATTCTTATACTTATTATATAATAAACTCTGTTTTAATCCTATTTATTGTCCAATTTATATGCAGGCCCATTACTAAAGGAGAGGAAGAGAACGAGCCCGAAAGCCTATCAAAATTCCAATTTAGTTCAGAATTAATTTGAATCAGAAAATCAGGGTAGATCAGGGTAAATCAAAGAAGATAAATCGGTTGAAAATTAATTAAAATAAATTTTTACAAATCAATTGGTTAAAGCTAAAAATAAAAGGAGGTTTGTCAAATCTAGGACCCAAACTGAAAATCCTGTTGGAGATAAAGCCAAACGATAAAGCATCGACCTGTACCTCCCAGATGTGGCCACCTGGCCCACCCTGGTCGTGGAAACGCGGCCATAGCCGCTTTTTCTTGGCTTGGTTGAAGTTGTTGGGGGAGCGTTTGCTCCCCCTATCTTCGTAGACTCCCCTGTGTAGTTTTTGCCTATAAATACTGGGTTTTCAGACTACAAGAAACGATCAAGCAAAAATAGATTTTTAGGCCAGTTTTCATTGTTTTTAGTATAGGTTTTATTTTCTTTTTATGTAATTTTAACTTTTCTTTATGTAACTGATAGGATAGACGGGTTTCATAGAGGAATGAGAACAAGGTTGTACTAAGGGTGACACCACTGTAAGTAAGTCTTTTTTTTCATTATTATTTGAATTGAATTGAAGTTTCTTTTTCTTCTTTACTCTTATTTTCATTTTCTTTCCTCTAATATAATGCATTCCAAGTGAGTCCGATAGTCTCGATACTTCTTCACCATTGCAAGTACCTTTGATGGCCTATGGTGATCAACAACCATTCTTTTGTTAGTTTAGCTTGCCTTTTATTCATAGTGTAGATCAGGAATGGGAAAGATCCTACACGCATGCTTGATCGCCTTCAAGAACTAGGTAAGTCATAGCTACGGATTCAAGGTATATGAGTACTGAAGAGGTAAGTAATTTTTACTTTCTTTCTTTTCTTTTAACTTTTAGTTTAGATCACCAACACCACAATCTTCCAACTCTTTTATCACTCTTTGTAATATCTTTTATAAATTCATTTTCCATTTTCTCCACCTTCTCAATCTACCACTTTCTTTTTAACTTAAGTATAACTTATTTTTCTTTTCTTTTCAAAGAATTAAAATAAAATCTTTAACCATTAATTGTAACCTAAAGAGAACTTGCTAAAAAGCTTCCATCGCTAGTTACTCTTGGGTTTGTTTGGATGCAAGGAAGTGGGCGGAAGTAAGGAACTGGGGAAGTATATTGCTCATTTCCCTAACTATCCAAACACCGGAAAGGGAAAATAAGAAAACCCTTTTTCCCTTTTTCATCTCTCTTTTACACAACCATTTCCTCACTTCCAGAGTGCTACAGTTAATTTTGTGGTCATGTAAATCTCATTTATAATAATTGTAGCATAAAACAGTAATTTTTTGGTCATGTAAATCTCACTTGCATTCTAATTATAATCTATTTTTTATTTTTTCTTAATTAATTTTTATTTTAATATTATTTTGCGGTCAACTTTGTGGTCAACTTTTCCACTTCCACTTTCCATTACCATCCAAACACCGAAAAAGACAAAACATTTTCCAAACCACACTTCCTAACACCATCCAAACACCAGAAAACTTACTACTCAATTCCCTTTTTCCTAAAGGAAATAAATCTTACTTCCTACTTCCTCACTTCACACCAATTCCTTAAATCCAAACAGGCCCTTGTGGATCAGGACCCACATAGCCAATTGCTATAGCAGTAGAATTGAGCACCTTGCACTCTTTATTCTTAAGTTCTGAAATTCTGTATTTTTGTGTGCAGGTAAAATCTCAATCAAATTTTAGCGCCGTTGTCCGGGAGGGACGGTAAGTAATTTTCTTTTTAAATTTACTTTTTTTGGTTAACTTTCTTCTTTATTTGTGGTGTGCAGTGATAAGATATCTAGAAAATTTTCGGTACAGTGGACATATAAGTGGCCCTGAACTCTGCTCAAGAAAGCAGAGCCCAGAAGCCCTTAGATTTGCTACATTCTAGTGGCAATCTGAGTGAACTACTAACCTGTATTTTTGCAGGTTGGCTGAATTACAAAGTTAACTTTCTGCAATTATTTATTTTCTTTTTTAACTCACTGTGTATACTTTCTAACCTCAACAGTAAATTGATGTTTGTTAAATGCTGAAAGCAGTTTTGACTTTGCATTTAGGCACGTGTCTAATTCGTTTATATTTTACATTACTGTTGAAGAGCGCTGGAGCAAAGGTACGTGTACATAGCATGTAGTATAGGAACACTTTTGAGTTGTTTACATTGCTTAAATGTTGCTTTTCATGTACACATTGCACTAACATCTAACTTTATATACTCCTTCTCCGAACAACCATTAGTAGAATCATTGACTGGGAAAAGAGGATGGAAGCCTTAGATGAGCTTGAGCGACGAATTCAAATTTTAAAGACTCTAAATCCTGTCAAAATTTTCAAATTACAGATCCTTACTCTATTTTCAAGAAGACATGCCGACTTAGAAAAGAGTATGGAATTCATGATTTAATTCCAAAATGTTCCACTCGATATGATAGAGGTAAGACTAAGTAGATTGAAAAACATAAGTAGGAATAAAGAAACTCTCCCTATCAAATCTTTGACTATTCCCGACACTTCTAACCATATTGATGAAAACTAAGAATCATGGTATCTTGAAACTTGACCAAGATTCAATTTCACCACAAAACCTTGAACTTGACCAATATTAACCTATTGACGAATTAGTAAGTTTTCATTTTAATGAGATTGAATTGATTATGAATATGAAGCCGATCCCCAACTTTATGATTCAGTTTCCATTTTCGAATCTATGTTGACTCAAGTATTCTTACCCAATTTGGACCAATTTTTCGAGCCAACATTTATTTCCATACTCATAAATCTATAAATGGAATCACCAATTTTGGATAGTCACATTTTATTGATGGGAAAAGAATGAGAATTTCAATTCTTAGACTTGGACTCAACTCTTGAACCAAAACTGACCCTCGAACCCAAAGTTGATTTTTCTGAGTTAGTATTAGTTCCTGAACCTATCATTCTTGAGTCCAAGTCACCCATTCTACCAAGTCACATTCTTCTGTTGGACATAGGTAAGACTATGATAACTCCGTGATGATTTTTCAAGATTGGTTATGTAAACGGAGTTAGTTTCAGATAGGATCTTTCATGATCCTATTCATATTGGGGACAGTAAACATACAAATAGTAAAGAGGTCAATAAATGTGGGTTCCGTGAAACACCACATTATCTTGATTGGGTAGCAACGCTTGACCAATCAGACTACCACCGGAACCACCACGATAAGGTAATATTTTCCTTTCCTTTTCTTTTTTCATTTTCATGCATCTATGTATTAATTCATAATTGAGGACAATGCATGAGATAGGTGTGGGGGAGGTTCTAACATAACTTAGCTTTTTCTTTTTTTAAAAATATATATATTATTAACATTTTCTTTACTTTTAAAAACTTTTTGAAAATAGAAACAATATTTTGACATATTTTTGTAAGAAATTAAGTCAATTTTAAGGAATAGGAGAATTATAATTAGGATTTATTATACTTGGTCAAAACAAGATTATTTATTTGATTTCCAAGGTTAGGAAGAAATTTGAAAAGTAATTTAGTCTTGATTTTTACCTTGATGATTTATGCATGCTTTATACACTTAGGGTTCAAAAACAAAGATTCTTATGCCTTATGTTAAAAAAAAAGGAGAAAAAAAAAGGAAAAAAAATGTATATATAAAAATCTCTAATTAAGCTGGGTATTTGTGCTTCATAAAGCATAAGTATTCACGCCTAAAAGCGGTTCATACAACAAAATGCTTAGTTTTGTGGCCTTGTTTGCTCGAGTTCTTAAGTCCTTGGGGTGTTTTCTCACCCGATGCCCTGGATCGTTTGGTTTGGGAGTCACCGATTAAAGGCTCGTTACATGGGTAGATTAGAAAGCCTAATAGAACTAAAGAATAATATCACCAAAAATTAAAAAATAAAAGAAAAAAATAAGGCATAAGAGTTAGAGTTAAAGAACCCCAAGTCAAAATTTCACGGTCACAAAGGTGCATATAATTTAGGGTAAACTAATAGACCAAATGAGAAATACTGTTTGACTCCTTGCTTTGATTGATAACAAGTTTTGAATTAAGACAAAGCTTAAGAATGAAAATTTTTATTTTCCTATAACTTATAGATTACTTAATTCTTATAATAAAACTTCAAATATTTTTCTCTTTAAAATGTATTTTCCAAATACTAACACTTTTTTCTCTTTTTTTATGGATTTTGTGGGTGTAATCTACTGAAAACCCTCACGAGACAAAATTTGTCCTCTAAAGGGAGCCTAGAGGTTGAACAGCTTGTTGCACACACTCTGTGCAATCGCGTGACCTGCAAAAGTGGTCTAATTATTTTTTTTTAATTTTGTTATTTTTCTCGAGGACGAGCAAAATAGGTATAGGGGTATGATCGGTTACTGAATCTGCATATTTATTATCATATTCTCATATTCATTATATAATAAGCTCTATTTTTAATCCTATTTATTGTCCAATTTATATGCAGGCCCATTACTAAAGGAGAGGGAAGAGGAATGAGCCCAAAAGGCCATCAAAATTCTGATTTAATGTAGAATTAATTCAAATCAGAAAATCAGAACAGATCAAGGCAAATCAAAGAAGAAAAAATCAGTTGAAAACTATTTAAAATAAATCTTTACAAATTAATTTGTTAAAGCTGAAGAAAAAGGAGGTTTCGTCAGAATTTAGGACCCAACTGAAAATCCAGCTGGAGATAAAGCCAAAACGATAAAGCATCGACCTGTATGTCCTGGGTTGGCCACCTGGCCACACCTTAGCTGTGAAAACACAGCGAAAGCCACATTTCGCGGCTTGGTTGAAGTTGTTGGGGGACCATTTGCTCCCTATATCTTCGTACGCTCTCCCCGCGTGGTTTTTGCCCATAAATACTGGGTTTTCGAAGACTACAAGAAACGATCAAGTAGAGATAGATTTTTAGGCCAGTTTTTCATTCATTTTAGTGTGAGTTTTTATTTTTTTTTATGTAATTTTTTCTTTTCTTTATGTAACTGAGAGGAAAAATGAGTTTCATGGAGGAATGAGAGCAAGCTTGTACTCAGGGTGACACCGGTGTAAGTAAGTCTTTTCTTTCATTATTATTTGAATCGAATCAAAGTTTCCTTCTTCTTTACTTTGTTTTCATTTACTTTCCTCTGACGTGTTGTAATCCAAGTAAATCTAATAGCCTCGAGACTGCTTCGCCATTGCAAGTGCCCTTGATAGCCTATGGTGATGAACAACCATTCTTTTGTTAGTTTAGCTTGTCCTTTTATTTCATAGTATAGATCGGGAATGGGGAAGATCCTACATGCCATGCTTGATCGCCTTCAAAGACTAGGTAAGTCGTAGCTACAGATCCAAGGTATATGAGCACTGAAGAGGTAAGTAATTTTTAGTTTCTTTCTTTTCTTTTAACTTTTAGTTCAGATCACAACACCACAATCTCCCAATTATTTAATCACTCCTTTTAAATTTCTTTGTGTAAATTCATTTTCCATTTCTCCACCTTCTCAATCTACAACTTTCTTTTTAACTTAACTGTAACTTATTTTTCTTTTTCTTTTTAAAGAATTAAAAGAAGATCTTTAACCATTGATTGTAACCTAAAAAGAACTTGTTAAAAAGTTTCCATCGCTAGTCCCTCCTTGTGGATCACGACCCACACATCCACTTGCTATAGCGGTAGAATTAAGCACCTTGCACTCTTTATTCTTAAGTTCTGAAATTTTGTCACAACTCTGAGACGCACGTCTTAGGGGCGCAGGGTTCAGAGACGCGGAGCTCACGTTCTGAAGAACAGACGCGGCTCTCGCATTTTAGCTTTGAGACGTGGGTCTCGTACCTCTGCTAAGAAGAGATGCGGACCTCATGTTGCTGATTATCATGTTTGTCTAGCGACCCTTGAGAAACATGGGCTTTATGAGTCTCGCGTTCTGTTGTAGAGACGCAGGTCTCGTGTCTATGAGAAGAGACGCGGGTTTGTGAGGTGAAGTCTGAGAAATGCGGACCTCGCGCTGCTGAACATTGTGTCTGTGAGGTGAAGTCACACAAACGCGAGTCTCTTGAGCTTTACGTTTTGGTATCCAAACGCAGACTTCACATGTCTGATGCGGTTCAAAAGAGACGCAAGCATAAGCCTCGCGTCCTCTATTTGCTGGATAGATGATTTTTCTAGCTTTTGTATCTGTTTTGATATCGCCTTTATCGACGTTCAATATTTCGGTTACTCTTCACGGGTTGTTGGGAACCCCCGGTAACCTGGAGCTGAGGAAGAGAAGAGGCGTGGCAAGATTGACCTTCAACAACGTTGGCCTCGTGGATCTCGTGGGAGACGTTGATGCAGACCACGCGCGCGACGGAGCCAAAATGATGTTGTTTGTGCAGGCCATTTTTGGGAAAGTCTCCGAAAGGACTTAAGAGCGGATCTCCGAAGAGACCCTATGGTATTGCCATGCCACTCTAGGGCTCTTGGAGCCAGAAGAGAGGAACTCTTCATACTTTACCTGGTCGAATTTCCTGAGAAGTTGACTCGATCGTTTTTCCCATGAAGGTGATGTCATCTTGCGCCACACTTGCTCATAGTGGAGAAAGTAGTCCCCAACGAGTCGCCATCTCTTGTTTCCTCAGAAAAATTAATTCAGGGCGTGTAAATTCTTTATTTGATTGTAAAGAAAATTACAACGAATTAATAATCCGATTACAAAAGAGAAAAGAATGGTTGAATCTCCCTTTGCTTAAGGGTGGGTTCTTTGCGTAGCAGTGGAAAGTGAATCTTGCTTTTTGTTGACCGGTGAATGTCAAGCTCTTCTGAAAATCTTCTCCTTGGATCACGAATGGAGTAGCACGGCTCCTATACAATGAAATCTCAAAGAGACTTAGGCAAAAACTTGAACTCAGTAAGTTGGTAGAAGAGTTTAACTCTTTATCCGTATTCTTCAGTTGAAAATTTTGACCCCTCTGTAATAGCAAACTGAGTTATTTATAGGGGTTTCAGGGGTAAAATTGTCCCCGAAAAATCCTCCACGATAAGGGTTAAACTCCCCTAATTACGTGGACAGTAACTAACCTGGTAATGAGGGCAGAGACGCGAAGCTCACTTGCAGTTGAAACGCGGGCTTGAGCTCCGCATTTAGCCATTGAGATGTTGCTAGACGCGGGTTTCGAGCTTTGCGTCCTGGCATTGCAGTGGTGTTGAGACGCGGGCTTCGAGCTCTGCGTCTTACTGTTATAGTGGTGTTGAGACGCGGGCTTCGAGCTCTGCGTCTTAGCATTGTGGTGACGTGAGACGCTGGCTTCAAGCTCTGCGTCTTAGCATTACGGCGACGCAGGGGCACAAGCTTCGAGCCCTGTGTCTTAGCGTTGCATAAATGGCTTTGATTAGCTTGGCTTCTTAAGTATGAACTCTGCTATCTGATGCTGGTCTTCAGTGATTTTTAGACAGTCTACACACCACATCACCCCCACCAACACCAGCACCCACCCCCATCAAAATCACCACCAATCCCTCATCCTCCCTCCTCTGTGGGGTATCCATGCGCCACCCCTTTTCTAGCGACGGCTGGCGGCAGCCGGCGCTGCCCGTCGCCGGAGAAGGAGGCCGCCCCTGGTGCCCTGGCCTCGGCCAGGGTCTTGCCAGGACACAGCCTGGCAGAGCCAGCTGTGCCTTGAGGGGCAGCTTCCCCCTGCTATTCTCTCTCTCTCCCCTTCTCTCTCCCCACCTATTTCTCTCTTTCTCTCTCCCCCCTATACTCTCTCTCTCTCTCTCACTCTCTCACTCTCTACTGTTTCTCCCTCATCTCTCTCTTTAAATTAACTTTCCCTCTCTAGCCCTCTTCTCCTTCTCTCTCTAAGAACTCTTTATCTCTCTCCTCTCTCTTATTCTCTATCTCTCTCTAAAAATATTATATATATATATTTACGATATATGGTGGCTCGTGTACATATATTCTTGGATTTCTGGAATTGTCGACATTTGTAAAAGATATATAGGCGAGTGTCCTCGCCTTGATTTGGATTTTCCCGCTTTGTCAGGTCGACTGTATTTTATATTGTATCTGAATTGTACACTGTATTCATGTAGTTGTATGTGACCAAGTGTCCTAGACTGTATATGTATAGTTCTGAGATGAATGCATGTATTAGTGTAGTTAAATTCATGTACATGTACCATGCCTGCGATGTTTCTTACTACTGCCATATTACATGCGTGTGATTGACACTAACACTTCTACATGTACTATACCCAGCCTCCGGGCTGCGTTTAGCCTCTGGGCTCTCCACTCAGCTTCTGGGCTTCACCACTCCACAGTAGTCTAGATATTATCACGCTTATATGTATGCTCGTATGGTACTAACATCTCGTGTAGGTACCCTTGTACCGACTTTGAGTTTTTGCCCACTCCTGGGGTAGCTACCCAATTGGTTTTACACCTGTTCCCTTATGGGTTTTGTGATAGTTACATAGAGTGCGGTTAGACCCCGAGCATACTTTAGCCTCCAGGCTCTCGTCCACTTCCTCAAAAGAGAAGTGCGTTTAGACCGTCAGGTCTCTCAGCTACACCTGGTAGGCATGCTTAGCGCTCAGCGTTTTATCACAGATTCGTCTAGGCAAAACTCTGCCAGATTTTAGACTCGTCTTTTAAGCTGAGTCATTCTAGTAGTTCTATCAAGCACTCTAGTGACTAAACACTATTTGTTATTCATGCCTCCAGCACTGCTTAAGCTCCGCTTGATTGTGCTTGGCTGTTACGCTATCACTTGACATGTTTTTTCTTGATCTACTAACACTTGCCATGCTATTACCTGACATTTACATGCTATTAGCAGACACCTGTCTGTATCACTTGACAACTGATGTATTACCACCTGATACCTGAGATGCTACTACTTGACACCTACCCTTGTTCTGACATGACTTATCACCTGCCACCTATCATATTAACCCTTAACCTGTGACTATCACATTTACAGGAATCATGTATCTGTTATCCTGTATTATATATAGTGATCTGTATTCCTGTTATACATGTACTCATGTACTCTTGAATTCCTGATCATGTCTTGCTTCTGTTATCCCGTAAATTGATAATTATATAATAAATTATAATAATACAATTTGCCCCGATTTGGGAGAAACTGATGGGTCCCTAATAGTTTCATGTTTATGGTGGTCATATCGAGTCATGCGTGATCACATACTTGAGGGATCACCTAGCAGCCAACAGGGATTCCATGGGGTGTACTTACATCCCTACTCCTCTTGTTTAATCATGCAGGGTATGCAAAGTCCTGGGCCTATTCTATGAGATCTGCGATACCCTATTCCTTTTCGGGCATAAAATAAGTCTCGGTACCTAGCGGTACATTCCTGTTCTGCACCGGATACTCCTAAACCATTATCCCGGGCAAGTACAAGGCCCATGCTAAGCATGGTTCGTCGAACTCAATCAGTTTTCAAATAACTTGCTCTATAAGTTGTAAGTGAAAGTATGTGGAATGGGACGCATACTTAAACTTACAATATAGACGGCCCCAATTATAATAAGGTGCTAATATACAATTCATTGTGTTGTTTTACAACTAGAGTTGTATATGCTCAGATTACGGTAACATGGGATAAAGGTATATAAATGAGGGTTTCCTTATTTGGATTATTCCTTCAACATACTAGTCTTATGGAGCCGTGACCAAGATGGTACAATTGGTTTTGCTCGCATTCGGCTTTATTCAGTTTTATCAGTTTTATCGGTTTTATGTTAGTTTAGGAGATATCTGATGTTACTTTATCTGCTTTACTTCCGTCTCTTTACCTGCTCATGTATGCATGTGAGCACGAATCAGTTTTCAATACATGCTTATGACTTGGATTTATTGATACACATGTGCTTATCCTTGCACGCCATTTGGCATTCGCATCACCACTCGTTGGGGAGTTCTGACATCCCTGGATCCTCATGTCCAGATTTCGGAGCTTGGAGCTTGTGGATTCTCCCAATTGCTGATCAGAGTGGTGGCCCAGAGGCCTTCCACTCTAGTTTTGATGATGATTAACTCATGTAGTTATGTGTACTAATAATCTTGTGATTTTAGTTTCAGATCATTAATCAAGTTATTAGTTGGTGACTAGCTTCAACAAGATGATTTGGAAGCTTTCACATATTGATTCAAGAGCCCGAGCGTCGAAGATCATATATAGCACTTGCTCGGTGGATCAAGGAGTTTTGGATCGAGTCGGCTTGGAGATTGCGCTCTACAAGAAGACTTCGGTACCATAGTTTAGTTTTGTGTTTTGATCCAAAATTGTAAAGATTAGAATAGTATGATAATGCTCAAGTTCACAAACACACACGTTTCATGTTTTGAATATTGGTTTTCGGTTTTTCGTTTTTAGGTTTAACCGATCTTGGTTTGCATGAATAGATAAATTCAAAACAAGTTTACATGGTTTAATGTATATTAGATTTGTTCTATATACATGCATGCTTAATTTCCTAGACAAACTTAGTTTTGACTTACTTATTCATGTGTTTTATGTTTTGATATTTTTAACAAAACATATTTTGGAATTAATGTCAAAAACATAGATATATGTATGTTTCATGTATATAGAACTATATCCATATACATCATGCCTAAATGTTGTTTAAATATCATGTTTTTGTATTTGAAAAGTTTTGGACAAAACGTATTTTCTATTCAAAATCTAAGTTTTAGAAAATACAGTTTTTAGTTTTTGGTAAAAATGATAAGACACAAAAATAGTTCATACTGATTGATATTTGAGCTAAACTTTTTACCACATGTTTTTATATCAATGCAAAATGATAAACTATTTTTGGTGATTTTTAGGAGTGTTAAAAGATTTTTTAAAATATTTTTAAATTGTTTTTCTGACCCAGTTTTCTGTTCCAGGCTTCAACCAGTCGACTAGTCTTCTGACCAAGTCGACTTGGCTGAAGTCGGTCGACTGGGTCGGTCGACCGACGTGCACAGATCTGTGCACGTTTGGCAGACACGGGACGGTCGACCGTAAGGGTCGACCGGGTCTGAGAGCAGAGCTCTCTGTTCGTTTGGGTCGACCGGGGCGGTCGACCGGTAGCAGGCAACGGGCAGAATTTGACCGTTGGACGGTCGACCGGCCGGTCGACCGGAAGGTCATTTCTGGCAGTTTCTGCTGCCAACGGCTATATTTTTCTGGGGGCTATAAATACCCCATTGGAAAGAGTTTTCTCTAAGATTTTTTTGTGCGAATTTTTTCTTACTCTCTGGTGTTTTCACAGCAATCAAAAGAAGTTTTTAGATTCAAATTGAACAATCTATTTGGTGTTTTTGTTAGGGTTTGGAAGATCAAAGAATAGGGTTTTGGGAAAAGAGTTTTGATTCAACTTCTATATCTTAGTTTCAGTTTTTCCCAGGGATTTTTTTGTGATTTTGATTTCCATTCCATTGGTTTTCTCCACACTTGAGCAACATCTACTTTCTTATTCTATAGGATCTTTGTGTGGGAGAAAGAGATTGTTTGTAGTTGTTGTTTAGACCACCAAGTTAAAAACCCAATCTTTTCTTGGCTTTGTGCCTTGGGTTGTATCCCTCAAGTTGTGAGGTGATCCTTGTGTTTGCTTTGTGCTAATCCCTCAAGTTGTGAGGTGATTGTTTTGTTGTATTGGAGCTTGCCTCAAGAAGGAGGTTGTGGTTGTAAAGAGAGGAGTTGGGTACTCCTTGTGAGAGTTCTTTGTGGACTTACTAGTGGATTAGAAATCCTTCGTGTGTCGAAGGCGGGGATGTAGAGCTGGGTGCTCGAACCTCGAAACATACCTTGTTGTTTGCGCTTGATCCATTGACTCTCTCTATCTCTTTCTTTACTTCTTGCCTTGCAACTATTCATATTGTGCATTCATAATTGATTGGCTTGGTTGTGTGTGCATCACTTGTTGATTGCACTTGAGTGTATTGCATTATTTTTAATTCCGCATTGAGTTCATTAGATTAGCATAATCACCTATTCACCCCCCCCCCCTCTAGGTGACTTTTCAATTGGTATCAGAGCTAGTGCTCCTGATATTTAGGTTTAACCACCTAGGAGTGAGATCTTGGTTTGCTAATCTTCATTTGCATTGTTCATTTGCACTCATTTAGTTTGCTCTCATGGATAGCCCTCCTATGTTTGACCATATTAGACTTGATGCTTGGAAGGCCAATATGAGTAGCCATTTGAAAAGACTAGGACATCTAGTTTATCAAGCCTCCACTATGGAATCATTCCCTAATAGTAGCAAGCATAAAAAGACTAATGCATTAGCACTTAGAACACTTAGAGCATCTCTTAGTGAACATCTTTTACTGGTGTTTGATCGTTATGACTCGGCTTTTGCAGTTTGGAGCTTATTGACGTTTCCCGAGCTTCCAAGGATTATCAACAAGATGAGGAAATCTAAGAGAGAAAAGTCCGAAGAGCATTGCTTCATGATCCAAGGGAAAAAACCCTTAAGGTACAATCGGATTCTCAAATAGATGATAGCTCTAGTTCCTATTGCCATGGTTGTTTTGAAGTTCAATCTTTAAATTTGGAACTTGCTCAAAAGGTTGAAAATTTCTTGAAAAAACACAATCTTTGAAAGAGGACAACCTTGTTTTGAAAAATGAATTAAAGAATTTGTGTTCTAATTTTGAATCGGTTTTGCAAGAGAAGGAAGAGATTACTAGTGAACGTGACTTACTAAGATCTCAACTAGACCTTGCCCTTAATGAGATTGATGTTTTAAAAGGCAAAAATGATTGTGATGATGTTGTGAAAAACAATGAGGTTTTATCTTCAAAATTGGATTTTACTTTTAAAGATAATCTTTCCTTGAAAAATAAAATTGATTCTATCACTAAGGAACTTGATCTTATTTTAAAGAAAAATGAATCTTTGCAAAATGAGATTGATATTCATGTTTGTCATGCTAGTGTAGCTTCTTGTTCTAGCACTCCTATTGCATGCTCCACTTTATCTTCTAGTATTGAAAATGACATAAATGTTTTGAAGATGAGTGTTGATTGTTTGGGCTCCACTTTCAGCCAATGTACTTTGAATCATACACGCTTGGAAACCTTAATTCGCAAGAAACAAGTTTTATCTTTACATGTACACCCTCCACGACATACACATGCTTCCCACGGTCACCACCATTACATGTATGCTCATGTGTACACTTGTACACATTGTGGTCGAAAAGGCCACCTTGCTAGATTTTGTTATGATCGTGTTTATCATGAAAATTTAGCAACTAATCTTGTTTGGGTTAGAAAAGATACTAACCCCCGTGGACCCAAAAGAAAATGGGTACCAAAAACCACCTCCTTGACTTTTGATGTAGGTGGGAGCTCTCGCATCATGTGAGAGTATTGGTGCCTTGAGGTGGATGCGTTCTAAGCTTAAAAGAGAACCATTTGGATGCTTCACTCTCAAGGGGATTTGGTGGGAGGACCACCGTGGTTTGGAGAACTAGAGATGCACCTTCATCGGTTTTGGTATCATTCTCTAACTCCCGTTTTTATTTGCATGCTTTTCATATTATTGTTTATAGCATGTTTTAATGTTTGTTGATCATTATGCTTATGTCATGTTGGTTAGATTAGTGTTATACATGTTTAGTTACTTGAGCACCCATGTTTCATATGGATCTACCTTTAGTGTTCTCACCTTATTTAAACTAATATGTATGCACTAGATCTAATGCACATGCATTTACATAATGATCACGTGGATGTTTATGATTTTTATTTTGTTGAATCATGTTTTATTGTTTCATGATTAGTATGATATTTGCCATGTTTATTGGACTTAAGCTTTACATGATTAGTTGTTGAGACAGCCATGATTAGTATGGACCCATATTTTGTGTTCTCTTTATATTTTAGCTATCATGTTAATCATAGTTCTAATGCACATGTCTTTGTCATGCTAATCATATGGTTGACTATGACTTTTTGTTTTAATAATTCATGTTTTGATTATTATGTTTATCATGTTGGGTTATGATTCTCGTTTCATGCTTCATGTTTTGGCTACTTGATTGAATGATAAGTTTTCATTAAGACTAGGATTTATACTTGTACAACTAGTGAGCTACAAATAGACCTTTATATATGTTTGTGCTTGAACGCTCATTTGTATTCACTTGATGTACTAGTATAGTCTAGTTTTGATGACTCTTGCATTTGACTTGTATTCATCATTTTACTTATTTTGTTTTAACTTCATGTATATGTCCATCTTGTCCAAACTATCATTTATACATATACATCCTTGAGCCACGTGCCTTCATGCATATACTTTTGTGGTCTCATTGTGTTTAGGATATATATGTATACTTTAGTTTGTACATGACATACATATGCCTTGAAGTGTAAATCGTTTGGATGAATTTCATGTTTGCTAAGTGATTTCACATTTATAATGAATTTCATGTTTTTAAGATGATTTCAATTGATAATTTCACATCTTAGATGAATTTCATATTTTCAAGGAATTTCATACAAGCTTAATTGAATATTTTCATGTTGATATGTGTCACATTATACCTGTACACTTACTTTATTAGTTTACTCATGATTTGTTTTCATGAGAATTTGATATGAGCTTTATGGACTTTGAGTGTTTAGTGATCATGTGATTTACATGTGTTTCATGAAAAACAATTTTGGTTTATTCCTTGCTTGAAGGATTTCGTACTAGTTTTAAAAGTTTTTCCTATAACTAGTTCGTATTCTTCACTATGGTAGAGATTTTCAAACATGCTACATTTTCAAACCTATTTTTGAAAACCCCTACCTTCTATGGGAGGATGGATGGGAGATCATGTTCATGAATGCTTTAAAATGAAAATCATTTAAAACTTGAACTATGATTGGGAGGTAGTTATATGAGATATACATTTGATCTTATTGTTATTTCAATTGGTATCATTGAATTCTTTCAATTGGTATCAATCTTGACATTTCTTGTATACTCATATATATTTTGTATGTATGTATGCTTTCAATTCCAAGAATATCAATTTCTATTGGTATCTATTTTCATACATATATATATTTTATTTGTGCTTATTATATCCCTATATCTTTAAGCACAAAATCTTGTTTATGCTAGTGCTTAAGCTTTAACCTTGTTTCAATTGATTACTTTTAAATTGGTATCAAGCCTATGCATTATTTTAGTTGGTATTTCATAAAGGGGGAGAAATTTGATTTTGTCTTTCAATTGGTATTTGTACTCCCATACTTTATGATTAAAAATTCAAATTTGGTATCATATGCTCAAAATGAAAAATATTTACAATTGGTATCAAATTTTTGTGTTTAGACATTCAAAATTTATTATGTTTAATTTCAATTGGTATCAAGATTTTTCATGTGTTTTTGCTTAAAATTGGTATCAATAATTTTTGTTTGTTTCCTTTCAATTAGTATCAAGATACTATTCTTTGACATATTTTCAATTGGTACCTTAATTGATTGTCACCTCTAATTGACTTTGTTTTTGTTTTAGACAAAAGGGAAAATATTACTTTTATTGATTCATTGTTTCGAACAAAAAGGGGAGAAAAATCTATTGATTTGGTTTTGCTTTTACCCCTTATTAAAGATTGATTATATTAAAAAGAGGAGAAGATTTTGTTTGTTTTGGTTTGTACCCTTTGTTGATGATTGACAAAAAGGGGGAGAAAGATCTTGAGTTTATATATGCATGTTTATGTTTTGCATATATTAAGTTTAATTTAGTTTGATTTTAATTGATATCTAGAGCATGTTTTGTATTGGTTTCTAAAGTATGTTTTGTTTTAAACATTTCATTGGTATCTAGAACCTTTTATTGTTTATGCATTTCTATGCATTAATGTTTAAGAGCCTTCATTGCATATTCTTTATGTTTATTTGTTTATGCATGAGTTAAGGGGGAGCTTCTTTGAAGCTTAACTTTAATCCATGCATATATAACTTCATGAGTTTTGTCATCATCAAAAAGGGGGAGATTGTTGGCCCAGAGGCCTTCCACTCTAGTTTTGATGATGATTAACTCATGTAGTTATGTGTACTAATAATCTTGTGATTTTAGTTTCAGATCATTAATCAAGTTATTAGTTAGTGCTTAGCTTCAACAAGATGATTTGGAAGCTTTCACATATTGATTCAAGAGCTCGAGCGTCGAAGATCATATGTAGCACTTGCTCGGTGGATCAAGGAGTTTTGGATCGAGTCGGCTTGGAGATTGCGCTCTACAAGAAGACTTCGGTACCATAATTTAGTTTTGTGTTTTGATCCACAATTGTAAATAATAGAATAGTATGATAATGCTCAAGTTCACAACACACACGTTTCATGTTTTGAATATTGGTTTTCAGTTTTTCGGTTTTAGGTTTAACCGATTTTGGTTTGCATGAATAGATAGATTCAAAACAAGTTTACATGGTTTAATGTATATTAGATTTGTTCTATATACATGCATGCTTAATTTCCTAGACAAACTTAGTTTTGACTTACTTATTCATGTGTTTTATGTTTTGATATTTTTAACAAAACATATTTGGAATTAATGTCAAAAACATGGATATATATATGTTTCATGTATATAGGATTATATCCATATACATCATGCCTAAATGTTGTTTAAATATCATGTTTTTGTATTGGAAGAGTTTTGGACAAAACGTATTTTCTATTCAAAATCCAAGTTTTAGAAAATACAGTTTTTGGTTTTTGGTAAAAATGATAAGACACAAAAATAGTTCATACTGATTGATATTTGAGCTAAACTTTTTACCACATGTTTTTATATCAATGCAAAATGATAAAACTATTTTTGGTGATTTTAGGAGTGTTAAAAGATTTTTCAAAATATTTTAAAACTGTTTTTCTGACCCAGTTTTCTGTTCCAGGCTTCAACCAGTCGACTAGTCTTCTGACCAAGTCGACTTGGCTGAAGTCGGTCGACCGGGTCGGTCGACCGACGTGCACAGATCTGTGCACGTTTGGCAGACACGGGACGGTCGACCTTAAGGGTCAACTGGGTCTGAGAGCAGAGCTCTCTATTTGTTTGGGTCGACCGGGGCGGTCGACCGGTAGCTCGCAACGGGCAGAATTTGACCGTTGGACGGTCGACCGGCCGGTCGACCGGAAGGTCATTTCTGGCAGTTTCTGCTGCCAACGGCTATATTTTTCTGGGGGCTATAAATACCCCATTGGAAAGAGTTTTTTGATTAGTCTACAATTCTGCATTATTATGTCGCATTCTCTCACCGCTTTATGAATAAATTGTCGATCTAAACCGTGTTTTGGTCTTTATTGCAGGTAGATCCAAAGTCCAAGGGCAAAGATGGAATAAGAGCTTAATGAAACCCAATTAATGGTAATTAATCACGCATTACTTGGAGGCCAAGCAAAGGATTCTCTAGAAGATGCATTGAACCTAGACTCCTGCGCTTGTCAGACGAATATTCTGCTGCAAATACCAGAAATGGGATATACCCTGACAATTCTCGCAGCCAGAGGAACAACCTGACAAAAACCAGAGACGTAACTCCCTGATATTGCCGCAGAAATGCGGCATTCCTTGCGTTTCCGTGGCAAAGCTGTGGAGTCACGCGTCGATTTTCGACGCGTGGCCCCGTCTCTTCTTCTGGAAGGACCTTTCGCCTATAAAAGCCCCTGCAGAGGCCAAAACGCAAGCAGTCTTCATTTTTAGGAGTAGGTCCAGATTTTAGTGTAGTGTAGGTGAGTGTTCTTCATTTCTTGTATTTTTCATTTCTTTTTCTTAGATCATGGTAGTAGGGCTGAGTGATTTCTAGAGAGAGAAAGCAAGGGATTGATGTAATAGAGAGTGACACTCTATGTAAAGATGCCTCCTTTCTCTTCCAATGTAATCTCCTTCACCTTCTACATGATTTCTTACTAGTTTTTCTTCTCATGGCAATCTAACTACTAACCACTAACCATCTAACCACTTACTTGATAATCCACATGAATCGGGTTGCCTCTACAAGGCCTTGTTCTTGCAAGAGCCATTGATGGCCAAAGATGATGGGTTCTAACAGCTAACTTGCTAACCAAGCTAACTCTCTTTTATTTCATGCTCTTTTATTTCATGCTAGTAGTGTAATGAGTGATGCTTGTATTAGCTTGTTCTTGATGCAATGTTTTGAATGTGATGAACCATCCATGAAGCATGCTTTGTACCGTCTCTTGGAGCCAAGGATTGTGATGGCCAAGGATCAAAATGTGAGGCAACTATCTCGAAGAGGTTAGCATGGTTAGTGGAGCATTTAGTAGTTAGTAGCCATTAGTTTTCTTTTAGCTTGATTTAGAAATCGTTTTCCAAACTCTTTTCTCATTTTTCTATCGGTGTTTTTACCATCCTTCTTAGTTCAACTTTGTTCCATCTCTTTTTCTATTTTGATTTCCGAAGCACTTCACTTTTATTTTTACATCGTCGTTTTCATCACCTACCACATTCTGGATTTCATTTTCTTTTCTTTTTCATTCTTTCAACAAAGAAGAAGTGTTAACAACTAACGTGAATAGAGACTATTAATGCTTCTATCGCCTCCCTTCCCTGTGGATTCGACCCGTTAAGCCAATGCTATAACAGAAGTATCGAGGGTACATTAGCACATTCGAGCTTTTCATCGATTTCATAAAAACACACTTTTGAGTGCTAGTTTCCCCCATCGATCAAAATTTGGCGCCGTTGCCGGGGAAGGGAATAGTTTTGTTTTCACGTTTTTGTTAACATTGTCTTCTCTGTTTTGGTGTGCAGGGCAATATTTACAGGTGCTTAATATTGCAGAACATAAGCTAGTTTTGCATCTCCCTGCTCTTGAAAGCAGGGCCCCAGTTTCTAAACAAAAGCCGCGAAACCGCGACATCTGCCACGCAAACGCGGCCATTGTGCAATAATGTTGTATCTTGTTTGTTCTGGGATGTGTATCTTATAATAGCAAGTTGATTTGTGCTGCTATCTTTTTGCTTTGATTGCCTACACACCATAATAAATAAAAGAACTAAAATACGGTATTTGGACGCTTTTAAAACAGTTTAGACATTTGCATTTAGGCACGTGTTAATTCAATTCCAATATATTGTATTTTGTTCTATTGTTGTGATTTGGATGGAGATGTACATATGGCATTGCATATAGCATAGGACAAACACGTGGGTGATTTATCGCTTTGTGTTATATTCTTGTCTATATTGCATACTTGCACGAATTGAACTTAAGGGCAAAACCCAAACAAGATAAGGTGGGGATTTTATTACCCTTCCTTGGCCCAAAAATCATCTCCCCACTCACACAACCCAAGCCTTAATAAAATTTGAATAGACGTTGGCCCCTAGGGACATCTACATCTAGGTCTAGGTCAACTCTCCTATTGGCTTGGTTTTGATTTTTCTTATTGTTTGTTGTTTGATTTTTTCTTTTGTTTGTGATTTTTTTGTGAAATGGCATTCAACAATAACAATTCTTTCAATCCTAACATGAATCCATATTTCACACCGCCTCCATTCTATTCGGATAATTCCAACCCGGCGTTTTACAATATGCACCCCACATACACCGGGTTGGCCTTATCCGAATCAATACAATCCATACCCACATTCTTATGACTATAATTTCCAAAATAATTTCAACTCATCACAGAGTCAATGGGGATTCAAGTCCCCCGAGCTAAATTTTCAACCTCCTTGTCCACCATGTCCACCTCGTCCACAATATACACAATATTCATTTCCCGATTCCGCTTCATATGCTCCTTTTCTGGACCTCCCATTGAAGAAAAATATGAGTTACAGAGGAGTATAGAAGCCAATCTACAAGAGGCCGAGCAACAAATTCAGAAAATGAGGGCCTCTCCAATTCCACAACATTTTCAAGATTCATACTCAGTTCCACCAGTCCAAAATAGAAGACCATCAATTTGGAAATGAGTATGCGTGAGTCCAAACAAAAATCACAAAATCTGATGGACTCACAATTTTGCCACCAATTCCAAAACAACTCTTCATCTTTTCAACAAAACGATGAACCAATGAATTGTAAAAAGATGCTTGAAATCATGACTCAGGCTCAAAATGCTCGTAACCGTGACATAGAGTTGATGATTCAAACTCTTCATTCTCATCCTATTTCTAATGTCACTAACCATTCTGTCCGAGTCAAAGATTCATGTTATTTTAGAAATCAAGATTCAATTTCAGCACATCCACCTGAACTTGTCCACACCTCAAATCCCATTGACATTTTGGCAAGTTATCCTTTTCCTGAAATTGAACTT
The DNA here is from genome assembly GCA_038442645.1 of Agave tequilana. NCBI lineage: Eukaryota > Viridiplantae > Streptophyta > Magnoliopsida > Asparagales > Asparagaceae > Agave > Agave tequilana. Next base: position 35,936 of record JAVJIF010028818.1, on the reverse strand, counting down.
GAGCATGAATATGATCCTGAACTTCCACTTGATGATTCAATTCTACTTCCTGATTCAATTATGACTCCGGTGTCTTCACCTAATTTCACTCCTTTTCCCGAGTCAGTATTGGATCCAGTGCCAGTCCATTGTGAAATTGAATCACCAATCTCTTATGATGATCATATTGAACTTGACCAATTTCATACTTTTGAAAGTCCATTTGATAAATTGGTAAGTTCTCATTTTTGTGGAATTGAACTTAATGAGGAATGTGACTTTGATCCTCAAATTTGTGATCCAGTTCAAATTCCTGAATCATTATTGACTCCTGTTATGTTACCCAATTTGAGCAACATTTTAGAGTCAGTTTTGATTCCCATACCTGTCATTCCTGAACTTGAATCACCACTCTTAGAAAGTCACATTCCATCATGGGAAAATGAATGTGGACTTGAGCTTCATCTTCTTGATTTGGACCCACTTCCTGAACCGATCTCGACTCCCGAATCTTTACTTGACTTGAGTCATTTTTCTGAGTCGATATTAGTTCCTATACTTCCTGAGTCCAAATCAATCATTCCATCTTTTTGTACACCATTCTCGGACAAGGGTGTTGATAAATTTGACTCTGAAATTATTTTGAAAATTTGGAAATTAGATGGGGTAAATTTTTTAATAAAAATCATGCATATATACATCTTTCTAGTGGGTTGTATTCTTGAGATTTCTGGTGGGTTCCTTCGGACTCCACGCAAGAATGATTGGGCCGCCTTTCGTGGACCAATCAGACCGCCACCGGAACCACCACCTTGAGATATATTTTTCCTTCCCTCTCTATTTGTTTCATGCATACATATATCACGATGCATTGAGGACAATGCATGAGATAAGTGTGCGGGAGGGTTTACTAACATAGAGTTTTTTAGATTTCCTTTCTATTACACTTCTTTTAGGATACTTTTAGAAATCTTCCCTTTTGTATAGTTTTTCTTCTCACAAAAAAAAGAAAAAAAGAAAAAAAGAAAAAAAAAGAAAAACTTTTTGAAATAAGAGACAAAGTTTTGATCTATTTTTAAGAAAATTAAGATGATCTTAGAAATTAAGAAAGCCTTAATTATGACATCTTAAACCTAGTCGAAATAATGGATCTTGTTTAAAATTATAGGCTAAGTAAGATAAATTGGGGAGATATTTTTATCTTGAATTTTTTGCCTTAGATAGTATGCACATGACACTTACACATTTTTTGGGATGGAAACAAAGACCTAAAATGTCATATATAAAAAAATAATAAAAAGAAAAAATATATATAAATAAAACATTACTTATTAAGCTGGATAATTGTGCCTCAAGAAGCATGATTATTCACGCCTAACGTTGGTCAAAGGAAATAAATAATCCCCTTTAGTTTTGTGGCCTTGTTTACTCGAGTCCTTAAACCCGAGGGATGTTTTCTCATCTGGTGCCCTAGGACCATCTGGTTTGGGAGTCATCGGTTATAGGCTCGCTACATGGGTGAACTAGAAAGCCTAAACTAAGGGAAGAAAAAAAAAGGAAAGAAAAAGAAAGTAAATATATATAAATAAATGGCTTGATGGTTGGAGTTGAAGTCCCAGAAATCTTCACTATCACAAAGTGCATATTATCTAGGTTTTATGAAAGATAAAATATTCAATCCAATTTTGAATTCTTACCTTAATTGAAGACAAGATCTTGCATAGAGACTAAGTTTAAGGAAGAATGATTTGTGGTGGACTTATGACCTTAGATCACTTATATTTTTGCAAAAATATTTTCATAAACTTGTCTCTCTTTCAAAATGCGTTTTCAAAATACTAACATTTGTATTCTTTCTTTATGGATTTTGTGAGTGCAATCTGCTGAAAACCCTCAGGAGACAACACTCCTCCTCTAGGGTAACCTAGAGGTTTAACGGCTTGTTGCACAAACTCAGTGCAATCGCGTCACCTGCGAAAGTGGTGTAATAACATATGTAGCATAGTTTTTTTTTGTTTTGCTCGGGACGAGCAAAAGAATAAGTGTGGGGGGTGTGATTAGTCTACAATTCTGCATTATTATGTCGCATTCTCTCACCGCTTTATGAATAAATTGTCGATCTAAACCGTGTTTTGGTCTTTATTGCAGGTAGATCCAAAGTCCAAGGGCAAAGATGGAATAAGAGTTTAATGAAACCCAATTAATGGTAATTAATCCCGCATTACTTGGAGGCCAAGCAAAGGATTCTCTAGAAGATGCATTGAACCTAGACTCCTGCGCTTGTCAGACGAATATTCGGGTGCAAATACCAGAAATGGAATATACCCTGACAATTCTCGCAGCCAGAGGAACAACCTGACAAAAACCAGAGACGTAACTCCCTGATATTGCCGCGAAAACACGGCAATCCTTGCGTTTCCGCGGCAAAGCTGTGGAGCCACGCGTCGATTTTCGACGCGTGGCCCCGTCTCTTCTTCTGGAAGGACCTTTCGCCTATAAAAGCCCCTGCAGAGGCCCAAAACGCAAGCAGTCTTCGTTTTTAGGAGTAGGTCCAGATTTTAGTATAGTGTAGGTGAGTGTTCTTCATTTCTTGTATTTTTCATTTCTTTTTCTTAGATCATTGTAGTAGGGCTGAGTGATTTCCAGAGAGAGAGAAAGCAAGGGATTGATGTAATAGAGAGTGACACTCTATGTAAAGATGCCTCCTTTCTCTTCCAATGTAATCTCCTTCACCTTCTACATGATTTCTTGCTAGTTTTTCTTCTCATGGCAATCTAACTACTAACCACTAACCATCTAACCACTTACTTGATAATCCACATGAATCGGGTTGCCTCTACAAGGCCTTATTCTTGCAAGAGCCATTGATGGCCAAAGATGATGGGTTCTAACAGCTAACTTGCTAACTTGCTAACTTGCTAACCAAGCTAACTCTCTTTTATTTCATGCTCTTTTATTTCATGCTAGTAGTGTAATAAGTGATGCTTGTATTAGCTTGTTCTTGATGCAATGTTTTGAATGTGATGAACCATCCATGAGCCATGCTTTGTACCGTCTCTTGGAGCCAAGGATTGTGATGGCCAAGGATCAAAATGTGAGGCAACTATCTCGAAGAGGTTAGCATGGTTAGTGGAGCATTTAGTAGTTAGTAGCCATGAGTTTTCTTTTAGCTTGATTTAGAAATCGTTTTCCAAACTCTTTTCTCATTTTTCTATCGGTGTTTTTACCATCCTTCTTAGTTCAACCTTGTTCCATCTCTTTTTCTATTTTGATTTCCAAAGCACTTCACTTTTGTTTTTACATCGCCGTTTTCATCACCTACCACATTCTGAATTTCATTTTCTTTTCTTTTTCATTCTTTCAACAAAGAAGAAGTGTTAACAACTGACGTGAATAGAGACTGTTAATGCTTCTATCGCCTCCCTTCCCTGTGGATTCGACCCGTTAAGCCAATGCTATAACGGAAGTATCGAGGGTACATTAGCACATTCGAGCTTTTCATCGATTTCATAAAAACACACTTTTGAGTGCTAGTTTCCCCATCGATCATTTTTCTCTAAGATTTTTTGTGCGAATTTTTCCTTACTCTCTGGTGTTTTCATAGCAATCAAAAGAAGTTTTTGGATTCAAATTGAACAATCTATTTGGTGTTTTTGCTAGGGTTTGGAAGATCAAAGAATAGGTTTTTGGGAAAAGAGTTTTGATTCAACTTCTATATCTTAGTTTCAGTTTTTCCCAAGGATTTTCTTTGTGATTTTGATTTCCATTCCATTGGTTTTCTCCACACTTGAGCAACATCTACTTTCTTATTCTATAGGATCTTTGTGTGGGAGAAAGAGATTGTTTGTGGTTGCTGTTTAGACCACCAAGTTAAAAATCCAATCTTTTCTTGGCTTTGTGCCTTGGGTTGTATCCCTCAAGTTGTGAGGTGATCCTTGTGTTTGCTTTGTGCTAATCCCTCAAGTTGTGAGGTGATTGTTTTGTTGGATTGGAGCTTGCCTCAAGAAGAAGGTTGTGGTTGTAAAGAGAGGAGTTGGGTACTCCTTGTGAGAGTTCTTTGTGGACTTACTAGTGGATTAGAAATCCTTCGTGTGTCGAAGGCGGGGATGTAGAGCTGGGTGCTCGAACCTCGAAACATACCTTATTGTTTGCGCTTGATCCATTGACTCTCTCTATCTCTCTCGTTACTTTATGCCTTGCAACTATTCATATTGTGCATTCATAATTGCTTGGCTTGGTTGTGTGTGCATCACTTGTTGATTGCACTTGAGTGTATTGCATTAAATTTTTAATTCCGCATTGAGTTCATTAGATTAGCATAATCACCTATTCACCCCCCTCTTGGTGACTTTTCACAGAGTAGCGCAGCGGTAGCATGGATCTTTGGCAAACCGTTCGACGTCCATCCTTCCAGCCCCCTTGTGCGTCTCCCGAGTTTTCCTTCTGTAACTCGTGAGCTTCCTTTGTACTATTCAAACTTGTATATTTCTTTGTATTCTCATAATGCGCCTATTGGTGATGTAATATTCTTGTAATATTGTATTACATCTTATGATAACTTTGTAATTATACTTATATGTTGTAATGTATAATGCACCACGTATTTTTAAACTCTGATTTTTATCTGTACTGATGGTTAGCGTATATATGTGAGGGTATTTCTGAACTACCATATATGTCGCAGTAATATCTCCGTACCCGCAGTATCAGGGCATTACAATATGCCAGCATTTATAGCATTTGAACACCCTGCTGTTGTAACAGCCCCGACGAGGATCGTACGCACGTTCAAGCTATTGCAATAACTCTGACTTATTGCAATAGTCCGGAGATCGTGCAGAGCTGATCCACTTTGAACAGGTCCAAGGAGAAATTTCAAAACCCGAAAATCTCAATAGAATTTTAAATAAAATATTAACAAATAAAATTAAAACAAAATTATAGCAGGTCCAAGAACCGCTGAGTCGAACTGCATTCGTGTCTGCAGGCCGTGAGTGCACGCCACCCGAATCCAGCCCAGTTCAGTTCAGCATGTGTACGCGTGTGTGGGGAGTGTGACATGGCCTAACTAATCAGAATAATAGGTTTAGGTGGAGTTAGTATATATACTACTCAACCTCCCACATCGCATCCAACTTGAGACTAAAAAACCAAGACCAAATGGAGGGAACTCAAGTTTTCCCTCCACAATCCAATAAACCCAACAGTCTCCCCAGAAAACTTGATTTTCAGGAAGATTAATCAAATCAAAAATAATAATAAACAAATCATAAAATTATAAAACACGAATGAAATCAGGTAACATCACATTGTGGATTCGGGACAGGTGGACTACGCATGAAACTTTCCTTAGTGAATTCATCGCCATCTGAGAGACATAGTGGACTACGCCTGAAATTATCCTCTTTTACCAGATATTGTTACATATAGTAAGTCCCATCTATTGAGCGAGTGAGTTAAGCGTTAATGGACATGCTCACAATAATTGACTCATGAGAGTTTCTAGGGGCCAGTCCTACCCCGCCAACCACAGCCATTACGGTGTCCTCACATAGGTAAGTCCTCCAAGGGTACTACAACTGGATGATATACCTTTCACACTACATGCGTTGGACTTATTAAGAGTTAAAACTCAACCTTATCTAACTGTATCATAAGAGCATCGTCATCATAGAGAAGGGGTAGTAGCTACAACGCTACATATAGGATAAATATAATCGGGTCATGCTCCACGCGAGTATCACCAGTCCAGCTTATTTTTACCACATTAAACTTCTTTCATGGAACTACCTCTCAATTAAGTAGGTTGGGTTTCTACTGTCCACGAACTCTACTATGAACTTAACCTCATCTCCTTCGATGATTCTAAGAGCACACTCCCAGAAAGACCCTTAGTCAACGAGTCAGCAATATTCTTTTCAGGCTTTCCAAAGTCCAAAATCACAACTTTGCTTAATAGGCGCTGAATAGACTTAAGTCTGATCTGAGTAAGTCTGTTCATCTTTATATTACTATTTTCTTACTTTAGAATCTCAATGGTGGATCTTGAATCAGTATGAAATGAGATTGAAAGTATGGATTTAGGCACGATAGAGAATTCAGATAAAAGATCCTTTAATCATTCAGCTTCAGAGCAAGTTGTGTCTAGAGTAATAAGTTCAAACTCCGTGATGCTCCTAGCAATCACTATTTGTTTGCAGCATTTTCAGGATGCGATAGCACCACTAAACATGAATACATATCCAGTTGTAGACTTAACACTGTTAGAAATAATAACCCAGGTGGCATCACTATAACCTTATATATCATTCGGATATCCAGTCTAAGTCAGACAACAGGCAATTGTGCCTCTAAGATATCTGAAAACTCTCTCTAATACAGTCCAGTGTTCTCTTTAGGATTACTGGTGTATCTAATAAATATAACTACTGCAAAAGAGATGTCAGGCCTAGTCCTGTAAGAAATGTAGAAAAGAGAACCTATTAATTAAAAGTATTTTAATTGAGACACAAACTCATCCATGTCCTTCTTCAAAGCAATTGAAGAATCATACAGTGAAGAAATGAGTTTAGTGTTGTAGAAATCAAAATTGTGAAGCATTCTTTCAAAACTAGACTCAAAGAAATTCCATTAGGGGTTTTGGATTTTTCATTCTCAGTATCATATCAGCATGACCTAGATCCTTCATATCAAAGTTTTAGGAGAGATAATCCTTCACCCTCTGGATTACATTAGGAGAAGTTCCAAGAATAAAAATATCATCTACATATAGACAAAGGATGATATACTCATTGCTAAAGTTCTTAAAATATATACACTTGTCATGTTCATGTATAATGAATCCAAATTGTGTGACAACTTTGTTAAACTTTAGATGCCTTAGATGCTTGTTTAAGTCCATACTATGACTTCACAAGTTTGCACACTTTGTTTTCTTGTTCCTTAGTTATGAATCCTTCTAGTTGGTCCATATAGATCTCTTCCTCGAGATCTCCATTAAGTAAAGCAATTTTATAATGCCCCGATCCTATGGGTACGGAGACATTATTGCGATGTACGCAGGATAAAATACCCTCATATATGTATGCTAAGCATCAGTACGCGTAAGAATCAAAGTACAAAAGTATGCGATGCATTCCAGCACGAGAGCATAATGACAAAGTTATTACAGGATGTGACACAATATTACAAGAATATTATATCACCAAGAGGTGTAAAATATGAATTACAAGGAGATATGCAAGTATGAACAGTACAAAAAGTGCTCACAAACTATAACAAGGAAACTCTGGAGCCTAGCAGGAGGGGCTATAAGAAAAGACTCTAGACAGTCTACCAATAATTCACGCATCCGCCATGCTACTCTGGTCAGCAACAGGGAGAATCCATAAGTTTCAAGCTCTAAAATCTGACATGCTGGTCCAGAGTTGTCAGAAAGCAGCCCAACGAGTACATAAGATGAAGCCAAGTGGCGGGCATAAGCAAACACACGTGTATCGATAAATCTAATTGGAAGCCATACATCGAAAATCATGTCGTGAGCACAGGCATACTCAAGCATGATTTGAGGCATCAAGTAAAGTAATAAATACAAATATAGATAAAACTAGTTGTGCAAGATCAGACTTTAGATTCATGAGATTGATACGTCGAAGGAATAATCTAAGCAAGAAAACCCTAATATATATACCATATACCTCATGTCACCATCATCTAAATTTATACAACTTGAGTTGTTCTTAGTATAACAGAATAAGAGAACAACATGTACAAGTATCGAGAAGTATGTCAGGTACCCAAGTCATGTAGACAAGTAAGAAGTAATAAATATAAATGGTAACCAAGGAAACCGTATACAACCAGGAGCAAGCTAGTCAGGAGATTAAGAACAATAGCACCAGCATTACATCAAGCAGGGGCAAGCAATGTAAACCAGGAAGTAAACAAGTCAGGAGATTAAGTATAATAGTACCAGCGCAATATCAAGTAAGAGACATGCAGTGTGTTACACAAGTGATAAGCAAGGTATAATAATAGTAGACATAATAATAATATATTCAAATGAGTATAAAACTAATTATACAGACTCAGTTAACAGATTCATGAGGCTAGTGAAAGTACACTTAGAGGGGGATGAATAGGTGTAATGCTAATCTAATGACAAATAATGCAGAATTAAAAAATTTTTACACTAAGAAAATTAAACATAAGTAATATCCAAAGTGTGAAGCCGCATTCCCAGTGAAGGGCTCTATAACTTCTCGAGATTCATTTAGATTAAGAGTTGAGGTACTTCAATAGCTCTCGAGTAGTTTGGTGGTGTATGGTATTGATATGGGTGATTTGGGAGTGGCTGATTTGAGTATGGTTGATATGAGGGTTGTTAATATGGAGGTGATAGTAGTTGGGGTGATTGAATTGGTGGTGGCTAAGTAGTGGTAGGGGTTGTGGGCAAGGATTGTTTGAAAGAGCTGAAGATGACGGATAAGGATTACCAGATGAAGGTGGAGGTGGTTATGGAGGGTTGTTTACTGGATGATTGTAATTCCCCGATCCCGCAAGTACGGAGACATTACTATGACGTATATATGTAGGTCAAAATGCCCTCACATATATACGCTAAGCATCAGTATAGGAAAGAATCAGAGTATGGAAGCATGTGGTGCATTAAACATTCCAACATATGAGTATAATTATAAAGTTATCACAGGATGTGACGCAATATTATAAGAATATTACATCACCGATAGACGCAAAATGCGAGAATACAAAGTGGTACATAATCATGAACTGTACAAAAGGCACTCATAAGTCACAAAGGGTAAACTCGAGAGCCGACAAAGGGGGCCTGAAAGGATGAGATCTCAGACGGTCAGCCGATCATCCATGCTTCTTCTGCGCCACTCTAATTAGCAACCAGGGGAATTCACAAGCTCCAAGCTTTGGAATTTGGATAAGAGGATTCAAGGGAGTCAGAAACTCCCCAACGAGTGGTGTGGTGAATGCCAAGTAGCGTGCAAGAATAAGCACACGCGTATCGATAAATCCGAGTTAAAAAACATGCATTGAAAATTGTATCGTGAGCATAGGCACGCCAGACATGAATGAGACATCCAGTAATGAGGGGTAATCAGGAATCAGTATAAAACGAGGAGTGATCAAGTCAGGAGGATAAGTATAGTAGAACATGAATAATATCAAGCAAGAGACCATAGGAGTAATACACAAGTGGTGCACTGAAAATATAATAATGATTAATATAGCCGGAAATCTGAAGTAAAACTCGATGAAAGCAATTATGGCAAAACCAGTGGTTTAACCCAGTTTGCAAAGCAACACAACGAGTTATTATCTTAGCATCTTATTATTATTACTCATCCGACCCATATATTTAGGTATGTGTCCTGGTATACATCTCAAAACACATACATTCATATATAAATAAGTCGAAGTTGGTTATTGGAAGCTGATGAAGAACTGATGGCTCAATTTATAGTGGTTCCCGTCCTGCCCAAGATATAGCCTATAGGTGCCTAGAATCACCCAAACATGCATCTTCCGGGGCCTAAAAGCACGCAAATGCGAAACGTCAGTTTAGTAATCCACCACTATAAGTAAGGCATCATACCGACATTCATCAGTTCCTCCCATTCCTAGTGTAAGTTGTCCTTTTTATAGCTTATTAAGCATAGTTATTCAGATTACGAGAATGACCAGGAACATAATAGGTTCAGGAGTAACAAGAGTACATACATAACAGGAGTACTTGTCAGGAGATCAGGTACTACATTCCCATAATGCGATAATCATGAGTCAAGGGTTAAACAAGATAGGTATCAGGTTAATATTAAGATGACAAGTGATCAGGCAGGTGACAGGTGATAAGTGATATCATAACAGGGACTGGTGATAGCATGACAGGGGGGTGATATCATACATGTGACAAGTGATAGCATGATAAATGATAGCACATCAAGTGAAAGCATGTCAAGCAATACAGGAAAATAATAACTGATAAAAGAGATCAGTACGAGTACCCAAAAATCATGTAGTCTCAGGAAAATAGTATAAATAAGATTTCAAACTCTTTACAACCATAATAAAAGGATGGATAAACCGACAAGCACGAAATTAGCAAGTAAGCGAATATCCAAGTAGGGCTAAGCATGCTGGAGGCACGGACAACAAACAGTGTTCAACCACTAGAGCTTTTGAGGGCGCTACTGGAATGACTTGGCTTAGAAGGTAAGTCCAAAATCTGGCAAAGTTTTGCCTAAACGAATCTAGTGATAAAACGCTAAGCATGCATACTAGGCGGAGTATAAGAGACCTGACAGTCTAAGCGCACTCCTCTTTCGAGGAAGTGGGCTAGAGTATGCTCGGGGTTTAGGCGCACTCTCAGTAGCTACTATGAAACCCATAAGGGTGCAAGAACTAAAACCAATTGGGTAGCTAGCCTAGGAGTGGACAGAAACCCAGAGTCGGTACATGAGTACATGCACAGATGCTAGTACCACACGAGCATACATATAAATGTGAGAATATCTAGGCTACTGTGGAGTGGTGAAGTCAAGAGGCTGAGTGTAGAGCCCGGAGGCTAAACGCAACTCGAAGGTTCGTTATAGAAAGCCCGGAGCTGAACAGAGCCCAGAGGCTGGGTATATTACCTGCAGAAGTGTTAGTGCCGAACATACGCATATAATAAAGCGGTAATAGACAACATCCCAGGTATGGCATTTGTACAGGAATGGAACTATACTATTACAAGCATTCATTACAGACATAATACATGTACAATCCTGGGCTTTAGGCCACAACAAATACAAGGGCATAGCCCAATACAAAATACAAATACACATACAAATACAGAGCAAAATACAAATCGACTGACGAAGCGGGAAACCCAAAACGATGTGAGGACACTCGCCTAAAAAGTCATCAGAAATTCGCTGTAAATTTGGAGTTCTAGAAACTCGGGCGCGTTCACCAAAATATATATTAATATATATATATATATATATATATATATATATATATATATATATATATATATATATAAGGAAGTGATCTAGAGAGAAAGACCTAGAGAGAGAAAGAGAGATCTAGAGAGAAAAATCTAGAGAGAGGAACAACAGAGAGAGGGAGATAGATGAGAGAGAGAGAAATGCATAGAAAGAGGGAGACAGATGAGAAAGAGAGAGAAACAGATAGAGAGAGGGAGACAGACGAGAGAAAGAGAGAGAGATAGGAGATAGAAAGGGAGTACAGGAGAGAGAAAGAGAAGGGGCAGCAATGAGGAGGCTGCTGCCCCCTGCTCTGCTCATGGCTAAGGCCAAGGGCCCTGGCCAACCGTGCGGCCAGGCGGCACGGGGAGTCGGCGTTGGCCGCTGGAGGCCGGGTCTGGCCGCTGGCCACCCCAAGGAGGAGGGAGAGAAAAGGGGGTGTTGGATTTGGGGGCGATTTTGATGGTGATGATGGGGTGGTGGTGTTTGTTGGGGATGTTGAAGAAGGTGATTATGATGGTGGGAAATTGGAGAGGAGCTGATGGTGGTGGTGCTCTTGGTGGTGGTGGCCGGAGAGGAGAAGATGGTGGTTTTGATGAAGAAGAAGAAGGTGGAGATGGTGTTGTTGGCGTTCGAGATGAAGGAAATGGGAAGGGGAGTTTAGGGGAGATGGGCCACCGCCGTCGTCACTCAGGGATCACCGCGAGTGGGGCTCCATGCTCATGGTGGTGGCATCGCCCAAGTGTAGAAGAGAGAGGGAGAGAGGAATAGTGAGAAGTGATATTGAAGAGTGAGGAAGAGAGAGGAAGAGAAAAGGAAAAAGATTAGAGAGATTGAGATTTGGAAGGGGAGAGAGGGAATTTGAGAGGGTAAGGGGATGGCCCCTTCGTCGCCAGCCAGAGAGAAGAGAAAGAAGAAAGAAGAAAAGAAGAAAGAAGAAAGGAAAAAAAAAAGGAGAAGAGATGAAGTAGGTGGGGAAGATATTTTAAGTGTTTTCTTGTGTGGTGGAGAAAAAAGAAAAATAAAAAGGAAATAAAAGAAAAGAAAAGGATGGGAAAATATATGGAGGAGAATAAAAGAAAGAAGAAAGAAGAAAGAAAAGAAAATATCCGGATAGATATCCCAGATCAGGGAAAATACCAAAAATATCGAAAAAGCTGAAAAAATGGAGAAACTAGGAAAACTCTAAGAAAATTCTCAAAAATAGTAAATATTATTTTAAGATACATGAAAAAATTAGTTTTTAGAAATTTTATTTGGTTTTTAAAATAAAAATCTTGGAATCTACCGGCGATACTAGTCGACACCAAACCGGTTGAATTTCGATAAATTCAGAAAAATTCTTAAAAATGCACTAAAATAGAAAATGTGATTCTAAGAAATAATGTAAAAGTGGATTTTAAAAATTTAATTCTGTTTGTAAATTAAAAATCTGAGAGTCAATCTGCGGCACCGGTCGACTCGACTTTTGAAGATTTTGCAGAATAATTCTAAAAAATTTCAAAAAATTATGAAAAATCTAAACTATTAGAAAATAATATTTGAAGCTGAAATTGGTTAAATCTGACTATCAAAAAGACCAAATCGAGTAATACACTAGGATCGTGTTTCCGGTTCAGATTAGGACTGACTCCAAGTCCACGAAGTCAGATCCAATGCAAAACGATTGCATAAATATTCATAAAACAAAAATAAATATGGAAAGTAAATTGAAAAAGTATGATCAAAAAATCAGAATATGCATCTAAGTATGAATTTCGGGAGCGGGGTGTTATAATGATCCAGCCTGCTTCAGTGCTTACCATCAGCTAGGTTTCAATCATCAAGTTTGAGAAAGATCTTCTTGAGTTCTTAGACCATAACATCCATGATTGATTCAAGAGTGCTGGCCTTCTTTTAAAAGTATCCATCCTTGTGGACTGGTTTGATTGCTAGTTGTCATTTCTGGCAATTGTCGGAGTGTTTATCGAGGCCTTGATATCACTTGACGCAAACAGGGAAGTAAAAAAGACGAACAACGCGGGCTAGATCTCCTTCTAGCGCTGACAAACCCTAAAGATATCTCCACATAAGGATAACTACTCAAATCTACGAGCAAGAACAACCTAAATCTACGAGCCAAAAGGAACAACTTGAATTCACATGCAAATATGAGGCAAAACTCAAAGTTTATTGATTAAAAGTTGAATACCTATAGGATACAATGGCTTTATATAGGCAAATAAAAGAAGAATACTTTTCTAACTAAAAAACTAAATTAAAAAAATAAAAATAAAATAAATTGGAATCTAAACGAACCCAGAAAATAATTCCTAAATGAATTAGGATACTCTAATATTCCATATGCCTGTCGACAGCTCCCTTCAACTGTCGGCGGGTCTGCAATCCGCAGACTTACTGTAAAACCCTGTCGACAGGCCTTTTGAGGGTGTTATCGACAGGTCAAGATCAGAGGTGTTGTCGACAGGTTACCTACTAGTTGCCTTCTCCTTGATCTCCTACATCAACAAAGCTAATCCTTGACAGTGTGTATTCATACCCCTTCTAATAATTCTGTATAACCTTGACATTGAATCCAGTGGTTCAAGAATTTGAATTGTTTGGGGCTTGAGTTTGATTCTGGAAGTTGACGTAGGAGAATAGAAGTGTGATCACTACTGGATACTTCTGTACTTAATGAAAGCTTCTAGAAGGATGTCAAACTAGTGACTGTTGCAAAGAGCCCTATCCTGATTCCCATATATTCTTGCATTGCATTTAGAGTTGTTGCGTCACGTGACCGTGAAGTGCCTATACTCTTTATATCTGAGAGATCACAAAAATTTATGCAATCATTGAACCCCTGGGGTCTGCGTATAGAAAAGCCTGTTACCTCCATTTTTTTCATTTGTAAATCTGCACACGTTGAAATCTCCGACTAAAGTCCATGACAGTGCTAGATTTGATGAATGAATTGGCTTTATATCTGCCCATAACATATCCCTGTCAATATCATTGTTTTCCCCATACACCACACTTAGCAATATAGATAGGCCTCCTTTATTTTGAAGCTTATTGTGATTTGTTGAAGACTAGCAAATTGAACTGTCCCTGTCCATATGACATTATCCCAAGCAACCCAAGTTCTTCCTCTAGTGTTGGGAGGAAACCACCAGAGGGTTACCTCACAGCACAGAATAATCATCAATTGCACGAATAAACAAGTAAAGAAGAAGAAAGCGAGAATACACAAATTTAATGAGGTTTGACAATTTGCCTACATCCTCAGGGCAGAAGGGGAGAGAGACTTATTAAAAAATAATTATAGAATACAATCAATGGGGATCCATACCTCTCTCTATATAGCCAGAGAATCTCTGAAGAAAAGGAACAATAGATCTGAAATCAGATCAGAAACGAAGTCAGAATCATAATAGAAAATTGCCTAGACCTGACGTGCGACCGACCGACTGTCGACCGCTCTCCTGTAGTATAAAAATTGTGCTCTGCGTGGTCGATCGGGTAGTCGACCACTAGCTGTACAGAGCCACAGCTTGTCTTCTGGATGATCAATGGAGGTTGATCGTTCCCGCAGTCTTTGGACAGCTCCTCTGGGCGGTCGACTGTGTGATCTACCGTTATACCTTGATTCTCCCAGTGCACATTCTGTGCATGGCCGATCGACCGGCCAGTTGACCGGTCCTCTGTCTTTAGCTGTGACTTGGGCTTCAACATACACTTTTGAACTCCGATCTCTTTATTATCTTCTCCAATGAGTTTAAAAAACTCTACTAATAAGAGTTTACACTCTCTTCCCATAATTCTCCACCTAGGTAAAGATTTCTTAAATCTGAGCCAAACACAACATAGCGCCTTGTCGATTGTAACGGGCTGCACCATTGTAGTTTCCTATGTACCACCTGCCCAGGGGATCAAGCCATCCGTAATTCATCTAAACGAGCTCCACCGAGCTCAAGTGACTTGAAGGATATGAAGTAACTCTTTGTAATGTGCAAACTTCACTCAAAGAATAATTTTGGTAAGCATATCGGCGGGATTCTCCTTCGTGTGAATCTTTTGTAACTCGATGTCATCCTCCTCAAGAATCTCCCAAACAAAATAGAACCTGACGTCAATATGCTTCATCCTTTCATGATATACCTGGTTCTTTACCAAATAGATAGCACTCATGCTACCACAGTTGCTTCAATAGATCTTGATCAATTTTCAAGTCGTCAAGCAACCCTTGAAGCTAAATTACCTCCTTCATAGCCTCCGTCATGAACATATACTCGGCCTCTATAGTAGACAATGTGGCAGTAGACTGTAAAATAGAGCGCCAACACACGGGTGCTTGGGCCAATGTAAACATGTATTCCTTTGTAAATCGGCATTTATTGAGGTCTCCTGCATAGTCAGAATCAAGTATCTGATACACTCTTGCTTACTTATAGAATCCTTCTCGAATATCAAACCAACGTCCATGGTACCTTTAATGTACCATAGAATTCACTTTACCAACTAATGACCCCTGCTGGGATCGTGCATGTATCTGCTAACCATTAAGAGGCAGTTTGTAACATATCAGGCCTCATACACACCATTACATACATTAAACTACCAACCATGCTAGCATAGGGTACCTAATTCATGTACTCACGCTCTTCAACAGTAGTAGGAGATATAGTAGCGTTTAATTTAAAATGAGGGGCTAATGTTGTACTTACAGACTTCATATCGTCATTGATGTTGAATTTTTGAAGTACCTCCTTCAAATACCCCTTTTGTGTCAAGCTAACTTTATCACCTTTCCAGTCATGCTCAATCTCCATGCCTAGCACTTTCTTCGCTTCACCAAGATTTTTTATCTTGAATTCGGAGGACAAGTCCTTCAATTTATCAATCGCGAACATGCACTTAGAAGTAATGAGCATATCATCCACATACAATAGTAGATATATGTATTCTCCACTCGATAACTTATTGTAACACACATATGGGTCATAATATTTTGTGTGTACCTCTTACCTCTTATGAAGCTGTTGAAATGCTTATACTACTATCTTGATGATTGCTTTAATCCATAAAGTGATTTTTTTAACTTACAAGCCGTATTCTCTTTTCCTACAGTCATGAACCCTATAGGCTGAGACGTGTAGATCTCCTTTCAAGATCGCCATGGAGAAAGCAGTATTCACATCGAGCTGATCAAGCTTTAACTCATATTGTGCCACCAGTGCCAATAAAATTTGAATAGACGAGTCTTCACAACGGGTGAGAATACCTCGTTGTAGTCAATGCCTTATCGCTACGCGTTGTCTTTGGCTACCAATCTGACTTTGTAGTGTACAATATCACTGTCGAGAGATCCTTATTTCTTTATAAATATCCACTACAACCGATCGCCTTATTTTCCTTCGGCAATTCGGACAGTTCCCAAATGTCATTCTTGTGCAAAGAATTCATCTCTTCTATCATGTCATTCTTTCAAATCTTGGACCCTAAACTGATTTCAGCTTCCCTATATGTAGACAGGATTGCCTCCTCGACGACTGAGAGAGCATAGGCCGAAGAGGAAGACCTCAAGGAAGACTTGAAAAGAAAAAAGGAGGAGACGGGTCCGTGTTTTCATTGGAAAAGAACGGGTCATCTAATCGCGGATTGCCCCTCTCTACAAGCTACAACCTCCAAGAACGTGCCAAAAAAGAAGAAGGCGATGGTGACCACGTGGGATGACTCGGAGACAGAATCCGAAGAGGAGATCGACACCATACACATGTACTTCATGGCACATAGTGATGAAGCTTCTAAGGTAAATCTTGAAAACTCTTTAGAAGATGAAGATTTGACCATGGATGAATTAGCACAATTTTTTGAAGAACTACAAAATAGATATGAAATTTCTCTTTCATAAAACAAAAAATTGAAAAAGGAAAATGATCTTTTCAAGAATGAATTTGAAATTATTTTAAAAGAGAAAAATGATTTATCTAGGTCTTTTGAGAAAATGAAAAATGATTTTGAAAAATACGAAACTATTTGTAAGGGTAAAAGCCTAATTATCACTTGTAATAAAGATGAATTTTTGGATATCCAAAAAAGCATTGAGGTTTTGGATACTACTTTGAAAAAGTGAGCTTTTGACATGAATAAATTTGCATCTACAATCAAAGGATCGTGCACTTGCGGTTAATTAAAACAGGAGAGCGAAATCTGACCATCAAGTTTTTGGCGCTATTGCTGGGAACACAGTGTTCCATTTTAGTTTTGACACTTTTATCGGATTGTAAAAAAAATTCAAATTCAAAAAAATTCAATGGAAAAAACTTTTAAAAAATTAATTAAAAAAATCTTTTCCCCATGGCCTATCCAAATTCATTTGGTTACGATCCATTTTATAGGCCAGACCCTCCTTTTCATCCACTAATCACTCTTCCAGATTTTACTGAATACTTTCATCCTACGAACTACTCATTTTTCTCATACCATCAAATGAGTTGTCAACACTGTTAAGATCCAAATCATCCTTCAGATCAGCGCCCTTCGATAGAGTATTCGTAAGCACTAGGTCAAAATCAATTTCACACATTTCAAGGACCTACGAGCGAGCCTTATCCATCAAACTTCAATTCAGAGAGTTGGAATTGTCCTCAATTCTCATGGGATCAATCATATCAAAATTCTCAATATAATTGGTCTTACACTGAACCATCACCTCTATCTTGGGGATTTGACAATGATCATGAGAAATCGATGAGCACATTAGAGCAGAGTTTCGAATCCGTGCAGCAGACTATAGTCGAAACCAATCAGTAATTAATCGAGGCATGTGCTCACATGGATAAGATAATGACTCATCTCAATCAACCTATTTCAACCACAAGTCCATATCAAGTTCAAGAGTTTCATCAATTTTCACAAATTGAGTTCAATGGCAATCAGGTGGACAAGGAACCAACACTAGAGGAAGCTTTTGAAACTTTCAGGCAAATTTCAAAGCAAGTGCTCTATGACATTAGAGACTACTTAAACATGCCAGCAAATGAGTTGGTTAGTGACCAAGAGAAGGATCTCTTTTCTGGTCAACTAGTTCTCGACTCGACCCATGTCAATTCAAGAGCACATCAACTTTCATAAAATGAACAAAGTCCAAACTGTTATACCCGAAGAGCAAATCACTGGCCATAGTGACATGTTAATCATTCCATCGAGATGCCTTTCGAGTTCCCATTATTTCATCTTAATCAATTTGAAGAGTTTGAACATAAGAAGCTTGTTGAGGAAGTTGTGAAGGTCCATGAGGTGTACAAACTTGATAATGATCCTCAGTGTCTGGATGAAGTGATTAGAAATTATTTGGCTATATATGCACCTCATGTGGAGCCAGTTGAACCTTATTGTGAGGATGAATGTGATAGTGATGAACTTTTGGTTCAGGAGAAATTTGAGAATAAATTTTCTAAGTTCTGTGAAAAGACAAGTGTTGAGAAATAGAAGATTTCATCCACTCATATGGAGAAAATGGAGCACAGTGATCAAAATTGCGAGGATGTCTATATGAATAATGAGCCTTTATTTCTTAGTGAGCTTTTTGCTGAAGAGGGTGATCACAATGGTGAGAAAATATATGTTGAGGATCTTAAATTTAGAGCCCTTTGAAAAAACAAAACTCGATTTGAGTATCTTCACTTTCGATGAGCCAACCAATGATCAAGCTTTTCAAAACATGATTTAAGAATCTCTAATTGATCAAAACTTGAAAACCTATTGAAGACAAACCCATCTGTTTGGCTGAATCAATTAGGGATGCTTTGGTTAGTTACACACCTCCAAAGAAAATTGTTGATCTAAGTTTTGAGGTGATGTTTGAGGATGAGCTTAAATTAATAGGCAATCATATTGTGGCCACTCTAATTATGTTGTGTGATAATGATGAATTTATGAGAAAAAAGTGTGAGAAGAAGAGAAAGAGGAGATGGACGAAAGTGATGAATAAGTTGAAGAGAATGAAATTAAAGATGACAAAAAGATTAACATCTCCAATTTGTTCCTTGAAGAGAACACATTGGAATGAGGGGAGCGAGCTCGAGGGAATAGATCTAGAAAAATCTAGGTGTGGGGGAGATATAAAGTTGTACATACATACATACATACATACATATATATATATATATATATATATATATATATATATATATATATATATATATATATATATATATATAATAATATATATATATATTGTTTTATTTTTCATTTAGTTTTGAGTCTTTTTATTTCTCTTTTAGTTAGTTGAATCAGTTTTAGTGAGTCTTTTATTTTTCTCTTTTCTAAGCTATATGCCGAGTTTATTACAAGTGATATAGGATAAATAAGGAGGCATCCACCAAATGCAGGGAGCAATTTTTGTTACTTCGAAAGCTTGATTTTCTAGCGTACTGTGAGTATTTCTAATTCTAGCATACTGTTTACATTTTATATTTTTTGTATGCTTGGATTGCATGATCATCATGATTGTGTGCATATTTTGAATGTGTAAATTACATGCTAGATTCTTTTCATCTCTGTATTCATTTGTGTGTATGAGGACACGACACAGTTTAAGTGTGGGGGTATTGAGATTCACATATTTCTTTTCTTTTAGGAATTTTTTTGGTTTGCTTTTAGGGTTTTTTGTTTTCTTTTCTTTCTTATCTTTATTTTCTTTTAGGAATCTTCAAAAAAAAATTTGAAACTTTTCTACAGATGGATGGTTAGCCAGTATGTGAGTGATTTAGTATCCACGAGTAGATTTAAAGGTGAAATTAAGATAAGAGAGTCATAAAGTCTTAAAATAAAGATTAGAATTTAAAAAGGACATACCATCTAAACTTAGTCGAAGTGATTATGTACCCATTAACACTTACACTATTAAGTTCATAGGCTTGGGATATTGATTACAACTAGAGTACAAAAAAATTAAAATTATATAGTTAAATATTATTAATAAGTCTTGTCTTGTGGCCTCAGTTGCTTGAGTATTTAAATTCGTAGGAGTATTTTTACACTTATTGCCCTTAGACCGTTTGGTTTGGGGGCATTGATCCAAAGTTCGCTACATGGATAGCTGAGAAAGCTTAATAGGAAAAGATACCATAAAAATATAATAATTTTGATTATCAATTAGTTAGGTGTCTTGGCCTCAGGAAGCGTCGGTATCTACACGAAAGATAGTTATGAAGTGTTGAAAAAAAGAAAAAACGTTTATTACTAAAATAAGTATGAAAGTTGAAGTCAAATATTCCTAAGCTTAGGAACTGCATCACGATTATATGGTACATAGGATCTGAAACTTATGGCAGGTGGTATAAAATTTTGGATTTAAAACTTTATTTTATAGACATATGATTTCTTGAGTTGTGATTGATTTAGAAAATAAAACTCATGAAAATTTATGATCCTGCTAGCTAGTTAACTTGAGTAAAAAAAATGATTTTTTTCTTTTCTTGATTTTCGGTTATCCTTGTTTTACTTTTGTTTATTTCTTAATTTCATTCTTTTTTGAATTTTGTGGGTGTAATCCATTGAAAACCCTCACGAGACAAAACTCGTTCTTGAGGGGTAACATAGGGGTTTAAAGGCTTATTGCACATACTAAATACAACCGTGATTCCTACGAAAGTGAGTTAGGTTAGGTTACTTTTGATTTTTTTTTAGTAGTTTTGCTCGGGGACTAACAAAATATAAGTGTGAGGGTATTTGATCAGCACGATTTTACATCATTTTTATACTCCTAATTATCTATTATTTGTATATAAATAATGCTACTCGGGTATATTTGATTGAATTTTGCAGAAAACAGTTAAAAGAAAGAGAAAGAGGAATCTGATTACTTTCAGCAATTAAATCACGCAATTTGTAAAGATTGAGGGTTGTTTTCCAAATATGTTGCGGTATTTTGGCCATAACTTTAGTTACGGGACTGCGAAAGAGGTCATTTCTACAGAAAGAAAATTCGAAGATTTACAACTTTGTTGTTGAGAGTTTTTACTGTTTCAACCATTTGTCCACTCAAAATAGTCAAAGAAGATTTCTTTATGATTCTGAATTTAGGCTGGACACAATATGACAAAGATAAGGGCTTTTCTGCAAACTCTATATATTATATATATAAGAAGAGAGGGGCTGCCGCCTTGGGGGACTGGGATAGCTTCTTTTCTAGTTTTTTTTTTTTAGGTTTTATTTTTCCCCTCCTTGGAACTTGTGCCAGGATAATCAAGCTTTTTGTTTTGGCCAATTTTTGCCTTGCTTTTGGCCAAAATTTCTTTTTAATATAAAAATAAATTTGTTTTGATTGGCGGCTGTAGATCCTTTTGCTCTTTTCTCTTCTTCATTTGTTTTTAATCATCGTGTAATTATGGCTGTAGATCCTTTGCTCTTTTCTCTTCTTTGTTTGTTTTAAATCATCGTGTAATTATTGCGTCGGTGCTCGTCGTTTTCTACGAAGCATGAAAACTTAGGAGGAAATTTGTGTAATGGAGCCCACGCTCTCTCCTCTCATCTAGTGTAGCACATGGGCTTGTGTCCTTGGCTAGCGTGCATGCAAGTAAGTGGAATTAATTTGCAAATAATTAGTTAGTTTTTTTAGTTCCATTATCTATTAGTGGTAATTAGTTAGCTTGAGTAATTTATTTCTTTTAATAAATTTAGTGATTTGATTATGCATTAAATAATTGCATCATGCATAGCTAGATCTTTTGTACCTAGGGTAGATGAATCTAGACTAAATTCTTATGGACCAAGATAGATATCTTATCTAGGACTGTATGCACACCAGTTGACCTACTACTTTTGGGAGATTAATTTCTAAAATAACTGGATATTTGACAGGCTATGTATCGGGGGTTAACGGTCCATGCTTAGGATTTTGTTACCTTTATGCTATTTGTTTAATTTAGTTAATTTACCTTTGGTGGATCATGTAACTTGATAATACATGTGCTTAGATCTACTATTCAAAATTAATGTGCTTGTTAAAAGTAGAGATTTTGGTGAGTAACAACAGACTGGTTGGAGATCGAAATTGACTGTTTTGATGCTAGTTTAGGGGATTTAAATTTAGGTGCTTGACTTTTCCTTAGTTTGACAACTAATTTAGATCAAAATCCCAAAACTTTTTATCAAAACGCCTAAAAGTGTTGAAATCTTAAGAACCACTTGTCTCTATGAATCGACCCTCAAGTGCTTGCAATCGAAGGAGCCTGCACTTGTGCTTAATTAAACAGGAGAGAGAAATCTCCCCATCATATATGCTAATCTCAAATGTAAGTTTTGAAATAAAAAGAAATCAAGAATATTTATTTCGATTTATAGGCCAATTTTCGATGCATCTCATGCATCAATGTCTCACACGTGCGCTCGAACATGCTAGAGTACTAGCTTAAATTATAGATCCTATGTCAACTACACATATTTTTCCGATATGATAACAATGTTAATTGCATTTGAAGCACTTTGACAATTATAATCACATAACTATTTTTTTAATTAAACTTACCAAGGACGCACTTGATTATAATATTCTTGTAGTTTAAGTTCTTCTTTGTACGAGCACATGAGATTTTAATTTGCATTATTTGGTCCACACGCATATAGGCAAGGATTCTTTCTTCAACGAGGTGCTTCTCCCCTTCTTTCTTTCGACATTCTTTTCTCCTTCATGGTGCAAGAGCTTATCGACTCTCTTTTACAGGGAAGAAAAAGTGAAGTTAATTGCTTGTCCTACGGCAACAAAAACCGGTACCGTTTAAGTTACCAAAATGTTGGGTACGGCTTGTTGACATTGTCTGTACTTATCTTCACTCTTAACTTCACATCTGGGAAAAATATCACGCTGTTACGATAAGCTCGAGCGAGCTACGTGGACTCTCTGGGCAAATATTACCCAACTATTTTGCTCTCAATCATTCTCTCTCTCTCAATCAAGTGGGATACTGGCCCAAAATTTGTTGTTATCTGTACGTGGATGCATCAGACAGTACACATCGAGATTACCGTCCGTGTGAAGCCAGCTCTTCATGCAGTCAATTCAAACGGTGGCGGTGGTCGGCATGTCTCTTCTTCCACTCGTTTTTAGTTACCACTCCAAATTCGACCCAACACCTATAAAATTAGATTCGTCCACAAATTTGGCACCTCGCAAGAAGTGGACGATACGCATTCCGCCACTCACTCCTCATCTATAAAATCAAACTGCCTTCGACCTGACTATCTATCTATCGCTTCAGCTGGTAGTCTTAGCTGAAACCATGGTGATTAGTTACTAGTTAATTAATTAATTTTCATGCAACGCGATGTGTTTTTTTTTTTATCTCGCCTTAATTTCTGTTTCTTCGTGCAGGATCCTGCAAAGGGAAGTTGTGATGATGATAACAGTGACGCAGTCTCTGTGATCGATTTTAAAGAAACCCTGCTGACAAGTCCAGAACTGGGGGATGGCTCGGTGCTGGGCTAATCCTAGGTACTATAGTCTCACTTCTTTCTTTCTTTCTTTTTTTTTTTTTTTTTTTAATGTATTCGTCTATTTTGAATTTTGATACCAACATTAAACTGGTTGTTAACTACAGCGACTGAATTATCCGAAAGGGTGTGCGTGATGGGCATCTCCATGAACTTGGTGACTTATTTGGGTGGAGATTTGCATCTACCCACTTCAGCTTCGGCCAATATAGTCACCAACTTCATGGGCACTCTCAATCTCTCCTCGCCCTCCTTGGCGGTTTCCTCGCCGACGCCAAGCTCGGCCGCTACCTCACCGTCGCAATCTCTGCTGCCATAGCCGCCACAGTATGTAAAACTATAAACACGACGATAACAAACAGCAGTATAATTAAATTCTCCAAAGAGTTGGTAAGACGTGTGATTTATGACAGGGACATTGTTGTCCATGCAGGGCATGAGCTTGTTGACCATTGCGACATTAGTGCCCAGCATGCGCCCCCCACCCTGCTCCGACCTCCAGAAGCAGCAGCACGATGCGTCAGCGCCGGCGGCAGCCAGCTGGCGATGCTCTACGCGTCTCTCTACACCATAGCCCTCGGCGGGGCGGAATAAAAGCGAACGTCTCGGTTTCGGCTCTGACCAATTCGACATAAAGAACCCCAAGGAGGAGAAGGCCATGATCTTCTTCTTCAACCGCTTCTACTTCTGCATCAGCCTCGGCTCCCTCTTCTCCGTCACGGTCCTCGTCTACATCCAGGACAACGTAGGGAGAGGGTTGGGGTACGGGATATCGGCGCCACGATGGTGATCGCGGTAACGGTGCTGCTCATCGGGACACTTTGTATCGGTACCGGCGGCCGCAGGGGAGCCCACTGACAGTGATATGGAGAGTGATGTATTTGCTTGGATGAAGAGGACGCTGCCGTATCCTGCTGATTATACGCAGCTGAATGAGTATGAGTCGGCCAAAGTCGCGCGCACACAACGGCTCAGGTGAGGATACAACATGTAGCCAATTTACAGCTGGCAGAATATGCATTATTGGTGATATAAAGGACAATAATGAAAGATTCGCGTAGGCCGCAGAAGATATTAGGTCTTGAATCTTCCATTGATGGGTTTAGCCGTGTCTGGTTGCTTGTCCACTCATGAGTTACCACTGCGTATGGTGGCCCAAGTTCATAACTAGTGTATGTGTACGAGCCACACACACAATATCACAAGAGAACTAATTTTGCGGTGACACGTAGATAAAAGATACAAGAGGTTAAAAGATTTTTTAAAATTTTTTAACTCTGAAACCCGATAATTTATTCACGTGTTTACATGACTCTGTTATAATATGTGTGTGTGGTTGACTCATATGAACCGAACCAAATCAGGAGTCTACACTCTAGATAGTTTATTACATAAAATTACTTTAAACTATAAATGCCTAATTTATGAACTTACTACATATTGCCTTACACCCCCACCCCGGGGATTAATTACTCTGAATCTTTGTTATCACTTTGGAATATTACTCTTTTTTTAACCTTTTCTTTTTTCCCTTTCTTTAGGATAGAGTCAAATCTTGATTTTTCCATTTCTCGTAACCTATCTCTTCACTTCCCACTAAGGTAGATGTCAAAGAGCACGTATAAACAGATATTAGGATATTTATATTCGAAACTGATTGACTAACCCAACACCCAATTGTTGCATCTTTTTCCGTAATAGGAAATAAAACAAAGTTCATAGTGTTGGCATGAGTTGGATTATAGCAACAAATAATAATAATAATAAGTCAGATATTTAATATCATGGATCCAGTAAGAACAATTATCATGTCATTAAAATAAATACTAGATAAAGATGTACTTTTTGAATGTTTCAGTGGAAGACTCGATGATTGTATTAGGTGCTCCCCTCGAATCCTTCATGAACGTCTCCTAGCCTTTACGACACTTCTCAATGAAACGCGAAGGTTTATTTGCGATGACGAAGTTTCCTTCTTTCTCCAAAAACATCAATGGAGAAGAAATATGGGGATGGAGAGATTGCCCGTTGATCTTTTTCTCTAATATTTGCAACTTTTCTTTTCTTGCAGTATATTATTTCTTTCTCATATATGATAGCTCTCATATTAAAAGAGTTAGGGTTAGGTGTTTTTTTTTTTTTTTTTTTTTTTACTTTAGCAACAAATCAAAACGATCTATTTTGTTGAGATTGAATCCCAATCAATAATCAAAGTGATGGATCAACAGGAAACCCTTATCGTTTAGTAACAATCTGTGTCTAGATTCATCCTCTCCATCGACACATATCTCCCTTATGTAATGGAGTGGGCTCCCAAATAGCCATTACCTTAATGGGTCTGGTTTTGAATCTAAAACCGATAAACCTATATCCCCCACTCGCACACATATAGACTTGCGCGAGCATCACCTTCCCCTAGTTTATGAGTTTTGACATACACACTATGCCCTCAGCAACCATGAGACAATTTGCATGGCAAATAACAAATTACAACTTTCCTTCCAAAGGGGCGAGCATGTCACGTCATACAAAAACACAGATATGTTAGAAAATGCAACAAAAAAGGGATTAGTTAGGTCTCATAGTTCATCCTATTTATAAGGTAGCCAGATGGTGGCGGCTGGGGTTATGTCCATCTAATTAAGCCACTTAGCCGGAGTCTATTTGCTTTGCCTTTCTTTCCATAATGGTTCTAACCTCATTCTACGTCTTTTTCTCCCACACCAAGAGCGTTATCGATGCAATGCGAGGTTTTTTAAGCTCACTAGTAACAGGCCGGGCTAGTTTGAGGGCTTCTCGAGGAACCAGACACGTTGGAGAGAAGAGTACGAGATCAATTATTCTTTTATTTTTTCGTACAAATTATATGTGAGAGACATGATTGTACCTTGATTTCTTTTGGGTTTGCTTCGTTAAAGCTCTTTTAATTAAACGCCGCACCCCCCCCCCCCCCCCCCCCCCCCCCCCCCCCCCCACACACCACACACACACACACACACAACACACATTTTACTCAAAAAAAAAAAGTCCATGAGATGTGACATTAGATTGTTGCCACGTCAACTAACAAAATCTTAATTAAATGTCTTTTTTGCTCGGAAAGAGATTTTAAAGACTTTCCTATTCTTCTAAGACGCTAAAAATATAGTATGAATATGGAGAGAAACTATCCATTTTTTCACCTTTCATCTTACACAAATGATGAAAGGAACCATTGGGGGGGGGGGGGGGGGGGGGGGGGGGGGGGGGGGGGGGTGGGGGGGGGGGCGGGTGTTGACTACATATCTTTGATATTGCTCTTCTCTGCATCTTACTCTCTAAGAGAGGAAATGATAACCTTTAGTATTGTTCATATTTAACTCTTCTTCTGGTTTTGCCACTCCATATTTTCCTTTATCTTATGCCCTTTGCAAGATCATGTTTTGCTCGTTGGTTTGCTGTGTATTGAATGTTTTATTTGTTGTGTGATAGGAGTGAAGTTCTAGATATATAGTACTAAATACAAATGAATGAACTATCGAATTAAGAAAGTTATATACTGTTTTGTTTCTAATTTTATCAACCGTATGAAGTTTGATTTCTACAGACAATAAAAGAGCAAATTGTATGTGCAGGTGTCTTGACAAAGCAGCCATAATTTCAACATCCAATTCAACCTCAAATCCTCATGATGTGAGTGATGAAAAATGCAATGCCAAAATGGTATCTACTGTAACCCAAGTTGAAGAAGTAAAGATGATACTCAAGCTTCTGCCCATTTGGTCAACATGCATCCTATTCTGGACAGTTTACTCCCAATGACTACCTTCTCAGTTGAACAGGCAACATACATGAATCGCAATATCAGCTCTTTTGTTTTCCCCATCAGGTTCCTCTTTCTTTCTTTTTCTTTCATCACCATCCTCACCGTCACTTCCCTGAATGAGAAACTTCTCGTACCCTTTGCTCGCAAATTCACGGGTAATGTGCAAGGGATGACTAGTCTCCAGAGGGTCGCAATAGGCCTCATATTTTCGATGCTCGCCATGGTTGTGTCTGCAATTGTTGAGAACAAAAGAAGGCACTTCTTTGTTGAAGATGGGAAAAGAATTAGTTGCTTCTGGCTTGTTCCTCAATATTGCTTGGTAGGAACTGGCGAGGCTTTTGCATATGTGGGTCAACTTGAGTTCTTCATTAGAGAAGCACCCGAAAGGATGAAATCGATGAGCACAGGTCTGTTTTCTTGCGACGCTATCCTTAGGCTTCTTTCTGAGTAGCTTGTTGGTTTCTCTGGTTGGCAAGGCCACCA
Organism: Agave tequilana; assembly: GCA_038442645.1. Lineage (NCBI taxonomy): Eukaryota > Viridiplantae > Streptophyta > Magnoliopsida > Asparagales > Asparagaceae > Agave > Agave tequilana. The sequence continues at coordinate 8,189 of JAVJIF010028818.1, read as the reverse complement.
ATGGTGTTGGATCAGGAACAACTTGAACAAAGGGAGGTTGGACTACTTCTATGGGATGCTTGCAGTGCTGGGGGTGATAAATTTCATTGTGTTTTTAGTGTTTGCAAGTAGGCATGAGTACAAGAAGCAAACTATGAGTGGAAGAATCTAGTCGAGGTGAGCAATGAATGTAAAGGTGAGAACATGAAAGATGCTAAACAAATCGTAGATGATGTCCACGAATTTGTGTAATTATGCGAAATGTGGAAAGAATTTTCATTTCCAAGAGATTCTTAGTTCTGTTTCATTAAATCAATTTTTAGTTCTGTTTCATTAAATCAATTCTATATATCTTCATCAAGAGAATCCTGTAATATGATACCACTCCTTATTCAACATTATTTCCGCGTTACTAATAAGAATAGCTTCTCTTGACCTTGTCTCTGAAGTTGGTCTTACTTCCTAGCTACAAGCTAGCTAGTCCATTTGAGTTCGGAAAAAAATTAGTATAGAAGTAAATTGTTGTTGGAGTTATGAAAGTAATTGCACAAACTTAAAATCATTTATATTCACTACTATTAACCAAAACAATACCGAATAATTTAAGGTACAGTTACTTAGTAACCTTTGTATTAACTCTAAGTATTTGGCATGACATGTAACTTCTATATTGTGGTGGTGATTTTTTGCTACAAGTGATTGGACCAGTTGATCTTCACCACACGCGACAGATGATTAGGTATGGTAGCGCACGTTAAGAAAGCACGATCACAGAAAAGAGTGTGACACACAGGATTTTTACGTGAAAACTCTTAACTGAGAAAAATCACAAGGACGAGAAGAGCTTCACTATAATTTTCAGTTTAAAAAGATTATAGAAATTTGAAAGATGAGTGTTTATCAGGGGTTTTTGGATTACATCCTCTTGGATCCTTGATTGATTATTCATTTTCTTCGTTTGAGGAAAAGCTTTACTTATACTCAACTCAACAGATGGTGCGGGTAAGATCTTCGTAACTGTACGATTTACATATCTCGACTTGTTATAAAGAGCGCAATTAGTGGTGCTGACTTGTGGGGTTGCATGCAGGGAGATTGACCATTGTCCATAACTGGCCTCGCTGAGTGGCGTCACACATTACGAACATGGAGGAAAATTTGATGGCGTAACTGTCGACGGAGATCGAGGGTGAACTGTTGCTGGAGCTGCTTGGTTTAGAGTTTGAGCCTTCAGAGCAGAGTAAGCCTCGGAGCGGAGAGGATCTGGAGGAGGTTGAGAATATCATGGACTTCGGAGGAGATCTCTGATGTAAATAAGGGACACATGTCGTCACCGTGAATGGGGTTAGAATTTGGCAGCTACAGATGACACCCGCTCTTTCACTTGTCGGAGCATGTGGATGGGAGTTGAAAGAGCAGAGTTGGTAGGAGATCTTTTAATATCTTTGATGCTTATGGAAAGATGAGGATTTGGATTATAAATGCGATCTTCAGGATTTAATTAAAGATTGTACAACTAATTGCAAGCTGTCGCATCAGTCAGCTAGATTTCTCATGGGCCGGGTCCTGTGCCTCTTTGAATCCTAAAGACATAATGACTGGGAGATAGGGCAGTGATAGTTGATCTTCTGCTGATTCAGTTGACCAAAATTTTGGGATGTGGACCAGCTTTTCAGGGATTAGAAATTTGAATTGGAGACTTCTCTTACATCTATAAATAGAGCGAAATCCTTAAATGAAGACCATTTCTACTATCTTCTAAAGAAATCCTTACTTTGAAGTCCTTCTCTGCTTTGCTGGGTCATGTCTTCTTATTCTTCTTCATCAGTGGGAAGGAAAGGGACATGATGAAGGTGGAGGAATGGTGGTCAGGCTCTTGCCATGCGGGAGTATGATTGTATAATACATTAGTTATCGTGATGAACCTATTATGATACATTAGGTTTTGTGACAGGGTGTCGCCATCAGGGATGACAAGTTGGAGTCTGTCTCTAGTTAGAAGTTATCCTAGGTAGCTTTGGGTTGCTAGCGTGATTCCACAATGTCCGATCATGTCTTGCATGTTTCAGTTTGCTCGGACGTCGGTGCCTCGAGTTTGGAATTCCTCCTGTGCGATGAGCAATAGGAAGAGATAATGGTATGTTTTCATTGGGGCTCTACTGATGAATCACTTTCTCTCCCAGAGCAGACCTCTTCTTCAAAGTACAGGGATATGGTATCATATCATCACTATCTTATGTGTCTTAAAGGTTCCCTTCGTGTTAGACATCGCTGCCTCGTGTGTCTTGTCGGAGTTCGTCTGGAGCCCGGGATGTTGCCATGGCTTTAGAGGGCTTCTTCGAGATCTTTAACGTTCTCTGAGATAGGTGGAGGATGGCGGGTTCCGGTCTTGCTTCATTGAAGGCGTGTTCCACGCGGAGATTAAAATCCTTTATCTGGAGGATTTCTTATTTTTGTGAAGGAACCTCCCGGAGCTCCTTATAGGGTCTTCTGGGTAGTTGTGTGAGCAATGAGGTTGTGTCTTCTCACGGATATTATCTGAAGGACATGCTCTCGGAGTTCGGAGGTGTGGTGTGATGTAGCGAAAGGATGGAGGGATCAGATCAGGATCATCTTTATTTCTTTTCAAAAAATGTAAACATAGAAGTATAATAAAGCCTTGTATCACTCTGTTAGAGGTAATTAAGTATGTATTTGGAGGAATGTATTAGGAATGAAATGATTTTCGATATTAAACATATATAAATTTCTTTAGAATGAAAATATTTGTTTAGATCTTTCTTGGCTTGCGTTACCGTTGGCTCTTCGAATTTTATATGATCTGTCTCTGCGGCTTGTTGATCTCTATCATCGGTGTAATTGGTTTGTTCTAAGAGTGATTTGGCAAGCCTGCAGTGTTTTTTCCTGAATGAGGTAGTCCCATCAGTGGTACCTGCAAATTTCTAACCTCCAAGTGGGTAAAATCCCAGCAATGGGGTTTGACCCATCAGCGGAGTAGTGAACTTGGGACTCTGAGAGAGAGAATTCCTGCTACAAAGTAGGGCCACGAGTGAGGGTAGGATCTATAATGGAGAGAACTTATAGGCTGAGAGGAAAATTACCAGGAATACAAACGCCCGTTGGATGAGAGGAGGAAGGACATTGCACACACACAAGCATGCAATGGAATGACTTAAATTAAATGTTAGATGCAACATGATAAGAGTAATAGTTAATACAAACTTGACATAATTTAAACACATTATGTGAACAAAATTACGTATACTCAGCTTCTAATTACACGAAATTAGAACGTCAAGAGAATAATCCAAACAAGCAAAACCCTTATGTATATACCATATGTCCTGTGCAGTTATAGCCTAAACATAATAATCCATTTTATCCCATGATGAGTATATATATAGGCATATGCAAAGATTGTATTCGGATAATACCTGGGTGATCGACCTTTCTAGAACGCTTAATTTCACCAACATCTAACCACAAGAAACTAGACGTTGAGGGGATAATTCAAATAAGCAAACCCTCATGTATATAACATATGTTTTGTGCAGTTATAGGCTCTCCTAAATATTTACTTGCAAAAATGTTTTTGAAGTGGGGATGTGACCCAGTGACATTTTGGATGTGTCTGCTCCGAGCGTGGTGGAACCACAACCGAGTGACAATCCAGACCTCCAAGTGTGGGGAATCCCAGCAGCGGAGTTGGCCTTCGAGTAGGAAAATCCTAGCAGTAGAGTTGGATTCACGATTACTTCTAAGTGAAGATTTAGCTCATTAACAGAGCTGTGAACTTGGTAAGAACCTCAAATGTGGGTGCAACCCATCAACAGGTTGAAAGTGTCTACTCCGAACGGGGGTGAAACCCAAAGCAGAGTGACGATTTGTGATCGATCACATATATTACATATATAGTGTCACATTACCATGTTTATTTTCTAATAAATACTATTAATAAGTCTTATTTTTATTTAATAATGTGCAGGCCCATTGTTAAAGAAGTGGGAAGAGAAACGAGCCCAAAAACCCATCAAAATTCTAACTTAATTCAAAATTAATTCGAAATCAAAAATCAGGGCAAATCAGAGAAGATAAAATCAGTTGAAAACTAGTTAAAACAAAGATATCTACAAATCAATTGGTTAAAGTTGAAGAAAAAAGGAGGTTTCGTTAAATTCAGGAAGCAAACTTAAAATCCAGCTGGAGATAAAGCCAAAGCATCAGAGCAAGCACATGTACCTCTCCAGTGTGGCCACCTGGCCACACCCAGGCCACGAAAACGCGGCCAAATTAAGATTATTGGGGGAGCGTTTCCTCCCCCTATCTTAGTACGCTTCTCCCCTTTTGGTTTTTGCCTGTAAATACTGAGAATTCTCAGTATACAGAGGACGATCAAGTAGAAAGTAAAATTTAGGCTATTCTATTGTTTGTAACTTAGGATTTTAGTTTTCTTTTATGTAATTTTTATTTTATTTTTGTAACTGAGCGGAGAGGAGATTTTCATGGAGGATGGAGGAATGAGAACAAGCTTGTACTGAGGGTGACACCGGTGTAAGTAATCTTTTCTTTCATTGTTATTTGAATTGAATCGAAGTTTTCTTTTATTTTCTATTCTTGTTTTGTTTGCTTCCCTCTTCTGTGTTTGTGAATCCACATGACTTCGATAGCCTCGAAGTTGCCTTGCCCTTGAAAGTGCCGCTGATGGTTTATGGTGATGGATATCCATTTCTATAATAGTGTAGCTTGCCCCTTCATTTCATAGTGTAAATCAGGAATGAGAAAGATCCTATTTGTCATACTTCGCTTGCCTTTAAACAAAGATACATCGTCGATACGGGTCAAAAGTAAACAGGCGCCGAAGAGGTAAGTAAGTTTTTTAGGTTTTAACTTTTTTTCTTTTAATTTTAGTTTAGATCACCAACACCACAATCTCCCAACTCTTTTATCACTCCTTTTAATTTCTTTGTATAAATTCATTTTTTCATTTTCTCCACCTTCTCAATCTACCACTTTCTTTTTAACTTAACTGTAACTTATATTTTCTTTCTTTTAAAGAACTAAAAGAAGATCTTAACCATTCTTTGTAACATGAAAGAGAACTTACTAAAAAAACTTTTATCGCTAGTCCTTCCTTGTGGATCACTACCCGCATAGTCATTTGCTATAGCAGTAGTATTGAGTACATGCACATTCTATTCTTAAGTTCTAAAATTCTGTATTTCTGTGTCTAGGTTCAAACTCAATCAATTTGGTTAAAGATTCATCTGCTCGTAGGCTAGCATTTGTGTTTCGCGCCTGGTAGAGGAAAACTACAAGGGAAACATTTGCCTGTAGAATGAAGGGAGCCCGTACACTGGCGTTTGTGTTTTGCGCTTGGTAGAGAAAAACTACCAAGGGTGAAAAACTACCACGAGTACATTCGCCTGTGGATTCGCCTATAGGATAAGGGGAGCCCGTAGGTCAGCATTTGTGTTTCACGCCCGGTAAAGAAAAGCTACCAAAGGTACATTCGCTTGTAGGATAGGAGCAGCCCATAGGTTGTTACTTTTGTTGTCATCCTCGAGCGAGGGTGGAACCCACAATGGAGCGTATAGGTATTGGACTCCGAGTGGGAGAGATACCCCCGCAGCGGAGTAGGATAGGAGAAGAATATAACTTTATTTGATAATAGAATGAAATAAAAGTATAGGGGGGCCACGGATAGTGATACTGTCCTATTTAGGGAGGTCGGATCGGATCACTCGATTTCTTTGTATTGAGTGATCATGTGCTGTGGTTGGAGAGGAGAGTGCTCGACTGTCTGGATCCGAAGACTACTTTGTGTATGAGGATATACTCCTTGAGAAAATCCTTGCGGATAAGCTCTTTTTGGTACCTTCGGAGGCTCCGGCAATAGATCTCTTAAGCCCTTTACCGTCATGGTAGGAGTAATACTCTTCTGCTCTAGGATGTGATAGATTATATTTGATGGGTTTCAGACGCCTGATCTAGGGTTGATCCTTGATGGTGTTGAAGACTTCGTTAATGAGGAGCCTAAAAGGAGTGAATTGCTCTATCAGCTTGTAGGCTCGGTGAGAGGATTGAGAGCGCATGTATCTTATAGGCAGGCTACCCCTGGCTCTGATCCTGGTATGGACGGAGGCTTCATGCAGAGACTTTGACTTCCCTCTGTGGTCGCCAAGCTTCACGGAGTGGTTGGAAGAAGTCTTCATTGCCTTTCCTAACTAGATGTAGGGTTGAGCTTGGGACAAAATCTCGCTCATCTGAGTGACATTGTGCTTCAGAAAATATTTGTACAAGAGGTGAGAGACTTGCAACTGCTAATGTACATAAGTACAGAGATGTCCTCACCGCAATTGGGGGTCATGGCTAATTGGCTCTGAAAGTAGCTGATATAAGATTTGAGGTTGTCGATCTTCCTCATCTTGACGAAGAGAAAATGTGGCTGTTTCTCTTAGTCTCTCAGCGAGATGCGTACTGGGTGAAAAACATTTCAGGCACTTCCTCGAAGTTGTGGAGAGATTATGGAGGCAGGAAGTAGAACCTATCTGAGGCGACACCTTTCAGGCTGGAAAGGAAGGTGAGGCACATGATCAGATTGTTGTGCGAGTAGATCGCCATTTGTTCTGAAAATGCCTGATGTATTGCACCGAGTCGCTCACTCCAGAATAGTAGTCAAAGGTCAGGGTCGATAATTTCTTTGAAAACTCGCACCCTAGGATCTCATTGAAGAGAGGGGAGTCAGAGACTTTGGCAATTAAAAGCGTTGATCGCCTGTCAAATTGCAACTTAGCCTCCTTAATATGTCTATAATCCACTAATATAGGGCTTGAAAGTCAGGAGATTCTCCTTCCAGGCTCGTTCTCCAATTGCGTTGAGGTCGGGGTGTCTTGGAGGGTAGTGATTTGAGCTTGGAGTCGGTTGTTGAGTTGTCTTTACACCTCTTATTCAAGGATGACATTCTCGCGGTCGAGAGTCATCTGCTCCTAATCATGATCTGATTTGTCAGCGAACATCTAAAGGAGATGATCTTTGGGCTGTTGTGGTAGTTGGACACGGTTGCCTGCCCTCTAACGTGAGGAGGAGCTCGTGTCCTCGGTGGTACGTGACTGATCGTTGATAGGTGGGGGATAGTACCCCCAATGGTGCTGATGGCCTTACTTTAGACGTAGCGTCATTGAGGGTGATAATTTACTTTCTTGGGGCAACAGCATTGTGGAAAAGGTTTTTGAGAAAGTTTTTTTGATTATTGGGAGGAAGATCTTGAGTGTAGGGACTCAGATTTAATAAAAGCACCAGTTTGTAGTTGTGAATTTCAATCACAAATGATTGTACGGTCGATCCTCGCCACAAACGATGATATTAGATGGGGTAGTGCATGTTGACAAAGCACGATCACAGAAAAAAGAGTGACACGCAGGATTTTTACATGGAAACCCTTAACTGAAAAAATCACGTTGAGGGGAAAAAGATTCATTGTAATTATCACTGTACAAGGATCATAAGAATTTAGAAGATGAGTGTTTATCAAGGGTTTTGGATTGAATCCTCTTGTATCCTCGTTGATTCTCCTTTTCTTTGTTGGAGGACGAGCTTTACATATACTCGACCATACAGATAGTGCGGGCAAGATCTTTATAACTACACGATTTGCACATGTAGACTTGTTATAACGGCTGCAATCAATGGTGCTGGCTTGTTGGGATTGCATGCAAGGAGATTCCCGCTACCCATAGCAGCGCCGCGGAGTAAAATTTGATGGTGTCACTGTCGGTGGAGATCGAGGGTGAAACTAGTACTGGAGCTGTTTAGTTCAGAGCTGGATTCTTCGCGCGAAGTAAGCCTCGGAGCAGAGAGGACCTAGAGAAGTCGAAAATAGCATGAGCTTCGAAGGAAAACTCTGATGTACCTCGGATAGTTGGAAAGTTGGGGGCACATGTTGTCATCTTAAGATCAGAATTTGATCACTACATATATACTTCACTCTTTATGAAGTGTCATATGGTACATTTATAAAGCAAGCAAGAAAGAAAATAAAGCAAAAATAATATTGCCTCCTCACTTTGTGCAAGGCAGTAACCGTTGGGAGAGAATTTGTTTGTGGTGGTACTAGTGGGAAGTAGCAACCTAGTATCGAAGAGTCGTTGGAGTTAGCAAATGTCCAATACCTTTTTCTTTCAGTTACCTTTCCAACAAAGTAGCATCAGAGC